>JAPEVC010000055.1:0-167593 GCA_027946555.1 Gnomoniopsis sp. IMI 355080 | reverse complement strand
ACCCCCCCCCCCAAAACGAGGCCGCGAGGCTCTCTGCAACGAAGGCTACGAAAGCTATGAAGGTAGACAGGATCGCAAGAGGTGAGCATGGATCAGGGATAATGCCTGATAAATGACACAAAAGGCTGACAGCACGGGAGTGATCTTGGCCATGCTTGTTTCTTCCCGGCGCCGAGGGCCGCGAGGCTTGTTTCTCAATAAGCATTTCTGGCGTCTGGGCAACTTCCATAGCAGTTCTTGTCCACTCACATAGGGCTAGTCCACACCTACCCTACATAGCAGCACGTCTATACGCCCATGCAGGCCTGGCAGGCCATGTTCCACCGTCTGCACACAGCCTTGCACAACACGACAGGCTTTCGCAAGTCATACTAAGTCAAGCCACACAGATATACGGCTCTCAACGGTCCAACAGCTTTCCATGAGGCGTCGGCAGCAGGTCGGAAAGGGCTGCCAAGTATTTGGCCACCTGCCCACTCTAGCATAGGCAGCTTATCAAGGGGCGACGAAGTACTTACGCCCAGTGCTGCGCGTCCGCTATCTCTGGCCCACAAAAAGGATGATGCATCTGCGGGCCCTCTTACTGGTCTCCCCGGACTCTGACAGCCGGGGTCATTGATACCGACTTCATGCTGATTGGCCCCAAGACAGCTTACACGGCGAAGTCCCCACCCGCACCCTTGCGAACATCACGATCCACTCACGACTTCCCATCTCCCATCATCTCCCACTCACCCTCTCTCCTTCGCTTGTTCAAAGACGAACGGCTCGTTCCGGAGAAGACTCTTTGACGACTTTCGAGACTAGGCAGAGGATCTTCGCCTCGAGATACGATGGGGCGGGTCTTTCTGACGTGATGATGTTCCTCTTTATTGCCTCCCGTCCGTCCTCCTCCCATGACTCGTTGGTGCGCATCGTCCGTTATACTATGTAAGATTCATATCTACCCAGGAATCATGTTCCGTTGGAAAATTAGATCGGAATATAAGCCGCGTTCACCCAGCGGCTCGGAGTTCGTCTTCAAAGGCAAGGCTTTCCGGGAGTGGCGGAAGTGGCAGCTGTCTTCTCTATGGCAATGTAACTTTACAGGGTCTCTCACAAACACGCAAGGGGTGCAGAGTATTTTAACCTTAAACCACTTGTGGAAGGATATGTACCAAAGAACAGCCGCTGTATGATCTGTCACATAGAACTGTTAATATGCGAGTTCCTTTGATAAGAATGGTGTGTACTATATACTCGACACCACCCAGCTTACATGGTATGACAGACGGAGGATTCGAAGAAACCGACAGCATGGGAAGGCCCCATCTACACTTGCATCGGATAGGCCGATAGTGCAGTCAGCCTGCAGCTACGCTCTCGCCATCACGGCGTGATGCTAGTCTTGAAGTGGAGAGACCAAGATTTTCTGGCACAGGTGTAGGCTGAAATCAGCAGTCGGGGTCCCACTCCCACGCAAAAATTTGATAGTTTGACGCAGTTTTTATTGATCACAAGGGCTGTGAGAGATGATATCTGAAAATGAGTAGAGCAGAACAGGATGGGTGCTGATGAGGAGCCTCGAGGCTCGCGATGTCCAATAAATGATACTCGCATAGGTACCTATCTGCGCGAAGAGGTGATGTACTGTCTGCTTCTGATTGCCGACACTACCTCCCCCCCCCCTTTCGCTCTCCCATGTCGACGATCATGGTATGCTACGACGTGCATCCGTTAGTAATCGAAGCTTTTTATACATACACTGCTCTCGCATACACAACCGCATGAGTTGGTCTTTGCACCTGCCTGGCATGACTGGAACCTTCGTGATTTTGGCATTTTGCGTTGAACGAGTGGACAATTGATTCTAGTCACTCACTGTCTCGGTGTAATGTGACCAAGGCGGGTCTATGTCCCCGATGACCAACATGATTTGAAATCAACGTCTTGGGGTAGAAGTATCTGAAGCATTGTATGGGTCTCCCGGTGATTCCCTACAGCATCATGAGCGTTCAGTCATTGGTACATTGGTATTTCGCTGTGTTCTCAAATGAGTTGCCTCTCTTCGTCGGCAACTATGGCGGTCGACGCGGTTTTTGTTGTGAGGACCCTTCTTGATGATGACTCCTGACGGTCCCGATTCTGCGTAGAAATTAAAACGTCGAGCGACGTCGAAAGATAGGTCGATGATGAGGAGGGGCGTGAAGGACCGCTGGCGGATACTGCTGCAGCCTTCCTGCATCACTCGAAGATTCCACGAGAACTGGACCAAGACGGGCGTCTTGTCCACTAGTACGGAGCGGCAAAGAACGTAGAGAAGAAACCGGAGGAAGATTCGTGCGAGGCTCGCACAAGTTCAGCTTTGTCCCACGTTGCTAGCTTGAGCTTTGTTATGTCCCGGGTTCCACGACATATCAGACCCCAGATGTAGAATCTAGAGCTAAAAGGCGTCCTCGAATATCATCCCACAACAACGAGGTAAGCTTAGCCAGACGGTGAGAGGTCACCCGAGTGTCCAAGCAGGGCCTGGAAGATTGCGGCCGGAGGCTGATGTAGGATGAATCAAACAGGATGTCGGAGCATCTTCCCACCAGATGATCAGTCGACTTGCGAGTAAACGACGTGAACTGGATGAGGACTTAGTGATTCAATACATACCTTGGGACTTCGTATCCCGCCGTGAAAGATAGACACTGGAAACTGGCGATCATGCATATGTAGGCATAAGCGACATCTACCTATAGTTGGAATGACTTCGGAACGGGCGTGCCCGTTGAGACGTGTTTTGTGGTAGACATAAGTACATGGCAGGAATCCCAAATTCCTCTCCAATTTTCGAGTCTCATTACGGAGTCTGCTGAAGACATGGCTAGCGAAGGTCACGTTGTTGAGGAAATCTCGCAATGAGGTCTATTTATCGTTATTACGTGAAAAGTGTCGTGCCTGATGGCCATCGTCAGCCTCCCTCGGACAGCCTGTCCCCATGCACACACCATGACCTGATTGATTAAGGCTGAGACCCCGAAGGCTCCAAGAAAAACCATCCCAGCAAGAAGTAAACATGATATAGTGGCGAGCATGTTAACCGACAGAAAAAAAAATCCAGTGCTTACCCTCTTTTGACGACCCCAGAGAGAAAATCCCGAAGGCAAGAAAAGAACGAAAAGAAATGGTTAGTGATAGCGTGGTGGCTAACGAAAGACGGCGACTAACAGTACATAGATACATATAACCATCATCGACACCATTATTAATATACAGATGGGAAGTGTTGGTATATTATCCCTGCTATAGCCCTACGGCTATTTAAGCAGGACCACGCAGGCCTTTTGGCCTGTGGTAACTTAGACTTAACATGGACCTTTTACTTACTTTTTCGAATCAACCTTTGTAGCCAATCGACAGGAAGCCACGTATGCTGTCACTGGTCGGGTATGTTGTGTGTAAAGAACTGTATCGTGTAAAAGCTTGTCGACACAGGAGACTGACGGAGAGCATCGGCGAATGTCGACCGCTTATTATTGGTTGTGCAAAGATAAAAGGCAGTGATGCAGACGCAACCTTCAATGGTGCTGATGATGTGACTGCTCAGGCGCCGTTGCATACCTAAGTACGACTTATCGCTATGACTATGAGAGAAGAGCCTCACGTCAGACAGGAGATAATCCAAATGTGTTCAATTCAATTTGGTCAAGATTGATTGTATCGTGAGATTTGCTAAGAATTTGCTCTACTCTTCAACACACAACTCTATATAGACACATTCTCGGAGACTTCGCGAATCACACTGCGGGATATCATCGACAGCACGGTGGTGTCACAGCCTCTGCACTTGAGCTTTGTATGCAGGTTCGTTCTTTCATGCGAGGGAGGAGAATGCTGCGACTCAAAAAGAGTTCTTCAATCTCGCTCTGTAAGTATATTGCCTTCGCCAATGCTCGGAACGGAGTTGTACCTAGTTCCACAGCTGTGTTCTGCGAATACGACAATAAGCCAATGTCTATCCAGAATGAGGTCTCCTTTGGGATGCCGTACCACCAAAAACAAGATGACCTAGATGAAAATAAGTAGGCTTCCAGGTCTCTGCGCTCCGCATCGCTCTGAAAGTGCGCAAACATAAGCACGCCGAGGTCTAAGTACAACTCAGTACCCGCAGCGAGTGATATAAGGGAGGTCGTGGCCAAAGATGACCGAGACCCGAGCCAAAACACCTGGCGCACGGTTCAGATATTTCATGTCGGCCAGGGAGCATCGGTGGCGAGCAATCATGGACGGCAACAGATTGTATACCATCTGGTCGGATCATCTGTAGCCGAACTCGAGAAGTGTGGCTTTTGAACAAGACATTCGTTGGGTGCCGGCTCTCCGAGTGTTCCGGAATAAGATGACGGGATAAGCTCGCCATGCGCACTGGTAGGTAGCGAGCAGCGCAGGCAACAATAATTTGGAAAGAAGAACCTCGAGTCCTGCCGAATGTGCCGCAGCAACAGCTGTCAGCCGCTCATCTTTGTCCATTACCATACGAAAGGTTGCCTCTATCAAAACCAGACCCCGCCGAGCGAGCACTACCACCTGGGCACTTTACAACGCATTGTTATGCACATCCTGATTTGCAGCGGTCTGCTCAGAGTCAGCCGTGGACACACACCAGGCGTGTGCAAGACAAAATACTACACCGAAACCAGCCATTCTGCTTTAGAGACCGAGTCGCAAAACTGAGAAGACTCAGATGAGTCTAGATCGTTGGAAGTTGTGCATTGTTGAGAAATCTTGTAAGATTGGAAACAGGTTCTTATGACGGAGGTCCTGCCTATTTGAGTAGATATTAGATGGAGAGACAGCTACGGGGTCTGTCTATTCTATGTATCATGACCGAAGCGAGTGCTAGAGTCTTCTAACACATTGCACTGATAATACTCAGAAGAAGTACCTTACAGTGACTGGAGGAGCATGAAAGGTTACAATGAATCAGGCTGAAAGAGCAGTCTATCTCAGCCAGTTTTTCGTCAACCGTAATACAGAATGCCTCACTCACGATGGTACTCAAGGCAAAAGTTCCCAGTGAACAATTTCATCTCCTCTGCCGGACATGTTGAGATGAGCTGGAAATTGGGACACCTCAGCTCGGCTCTTTCCAAGGGTTGCATACCATCTGGGCTCCCTCTCCATGAATCGTCACCCCTGCACTTAATTGACGCATATAAAAAGATCAGAAGTGTCCAACGACAGGCAAGGTTGTAAATCCAGAGTATCTAATTTTCTTCGCTCGAGAGCCTGAGGCTTTCATGGGCCAAAAGGTAGGCAAATAGTTCTCTTGAAGTGTGCGGGTTAAAAGCAGGATGGGACATCCTATTAATGAATCAAATTCCCTGCAAGGATTCTAAATTTCCATCTCATCACGTACGGGCACGAGGACGACTAACATTAACCTAGTTGAAGCCACGTTCTGGTTTCTTGGTTTTTCTCCACTCTTCAGAGTTTCCAGCTTCCCCAAGATGGGATGTGCGAAGTGTTTAGTGTTGTACCCGCTCGACTAGGACTCCGTACTGTATTGACTAATCCCTAGCTCAACTATGCCAAACCAGTCTGCTGGGACTCGTGAGCAGAGAGACTAGGGGTGTTATTCGGAATCACGGTATGTTCATGATTGGCCGTACTGGACGGGGCTCTCCGCAGGAAGGATGCAGGTGGATCTGGTAGAGTTACACTCAACGGATTAGCGCTAGCCTGTCAGTGCGAGAAGTGTTCTTGGGACGAGTGTTTTGGGACGACTCGCAGCGTGTGGACTGACAGACAGGACTGACTGACTGACTTACGGACTTGCAGCTATGGTTACTGAAGGCGTCCGAAACGTGGTCGGGACCCCGAATCCACCCACTCGGTCGTCGATTCAAGACATTGCGGGAAAGCGTAACTACAAAGTCCCCTTGGCACCAAGGGCTCCCTGGCCAGGGGGGGAGGGAATCAAGTGTGTTGGTGGCGCCCGTTGTTCGATATAGCGTGCTTGCTAATAGACAGACTATTTCGAGTAAAAAGGGCCGTCGCAGACTTACAGCCGGCCCTATAGGGGAAAAGCTTGGTCGGCCCAAGCTTTTGCCGTTGAGCTCGGCCAACATTAGAGCGAAGAAGCGCCGCGAATCCGCATCCTTCCCACCCCGCGGGGACCCCAGGCCCCAGGGGGGGGCATCCGGGGTAAAAATCCTGGGGGAGGGAACTCGCTGCCATGGTACCACCCAGTACCACCTAGTACCACTCAGTACCAACCCCCAATACCACGGTAATTTGACGATGATTCAGGAAAATCTAGGTCCCCCGTCCGCATGCAGGTCACGAGAGAAAGCGGCTAATAGTATGGCTTTCCAACCCTAGCGGACCTAACAAGGCTAACCCCCCTCCCTCCCCAATCGCGCATCTGTCTTGCTGCAGCCTGCAGTGTAATGTTCGTAGGTATATATAACATAGTCCCCATGCCCGCCCCCTTATCTTGATTTTGTGGGTTCCCCTTAGCACCCTCGGTTTCCACGACCTTCAACACCCTCACACCAAGTACTCTTTGTTGTATTGGGCGAGAATCTCAGCAATCATGGAGCACGATCCCGAGAAGCCGCACTCCAGCGCCAAGGAGATCGAGCATGATGCCATCTATGCGGAGAAGGCTGCTATGGCCGACTTCAGGGCCGGTGCGATCGAGGCTGAAAATGAAGAGCATAACATGACGGTGATGCAAGCCGTCAGGGCTTACCCAATGGCTTCCTTTTGGGCATTTGTCATGTCCTCTTGTATTGTAAGCTGGCTCTCTTGTTTTTTTTCTCTCTTTTTTTAAATGGTTTCCGGCACCACAGAAGCGCTGACCTTCTTTGCTTGTAGATCATGGAATCCTACGATGTGTTCCTCATTGGTAACTTTGTCGCCCTGCCTGCCTTCCAAAAACAATACGGTGTAATGCACGACGGGAATTGGGTCATTGAAACAAAGTGGCAGTCCGCGCTCCAAGTGTCTGGGCAACTCGGTGCACTCATTGGTGTCTTCCTTGCTGGCCCGCTGACTAGCCGAATCGGATACCGCTGGGCCACTGTTACCGGCCTCATGGCCTTGAACGTCTTCATCTTCGCCTTCTACTTCGCCAAGTCCATGCCGGTCATCTTTGTAGCCCAGCTTCTTGAAGGTCTACCCTGGGGAATCTTCATTGCCAATGCACCGGCCTACTGTAGCGAGATTGTGCCCATCAAGTTGCGCGCTCCTGCAACCCAGATGCTGCAGATGTTCTGGGCCGTTGGCAGTATCATTGTCGGTGGTGTCACATATCGCTACAACAGCAGAACCGACCCCAGTGCTTATGAGTACGTAATTTATCATTTGTTTCAATTTTTTCGCGGGGTCAAAGGAAGCACTTTCAACTGACGAACTATCATACAGAATACCTATCGCGCTTCAATGGATGTTCCCCACCCCGCTCGCTATCCTCATGTACTGTGCACCAGAGAGTCCTTGGTGGCTAGTCCGGAAAGGGCGGCACGAGGAAGCGGCGCGGGCAGTCGAGCGGCTTGGACGGAAGTCCGCAGTCAAGACCGATGAGACTGTTGCCATGATGCGTCGTGTCATTGAGCTCGAGGAGTCGGCCGAGAAGCCCAAGATGATTGAGCTGTTCAAGGGTACCGATCTTCGCCGTACACTCATCGTCTGTGGTGTCTACTTGGCGCAGAATCTTACTGGCAACCTGATCGCCAACCAGGCCGTCTACTTCTTTGAACGTATGTGGTCATCCCTCCTTCTCAACGTATAATCTTCTTACCCATATATAACACCTGCTAATCACCGATTCATTGCACAGAGGCTGGCATGGACACAAACACCGCTTTCGCTTTGGGCCTCATCACCTCGGCCTTGCAGATGATATTCGTGATGCTCTCCTGGATCCTAACGACGTTCTATGGTCGACGTTCGATCTACCTCTGGGGCTCCGCTGTCAACACCGTCCTTCTGGTCGCGCTCGGCATTGCAGGAACGGTCAATGGAGGTAAAGGCAACGCGTCTGCTCTGGCGTCGGCGTCTCTTGGTCTCATTGTCTCTGTCCTCTTCACCCTTGGACCTGCTCCTGCATCCTGGGTCGTCATTGGAGAGACATCGGCCATCCGCCTCAGGCCTCTCACGACTGGAGTTGGTCGTGCGACGTACTACATTGTCGAGATTCCTTGCATCTTCCGTAAGTCTTGTCACTGCAATGTCTACTTTGGATGGAAGCAGAATGCTAATAAAGACATGCAATAGTCGCCTCGTACATGTTGAACCCTACCGGAGGAAACTGTAAGTCTCTTTTTTTTTTTATTACTTTGCGCAAAGAGTTTAGGGAAGTCACTAACACCACCTTGCAGTGGGAGCCAAGTGCGGTTACGTTTGGGGCGCTACGGGTCTACTATGCTTGATTGTCGCGTACTTCGAGTTGCCTGAGATGAAGGGCCGGTCTTACCGCGAGATTGACATTATGTTCAGGCGTCGCATCCCTGCACGCAAGTGGAAGAAGACGGAAATTAATGTTGATGACGATGAGTAGACGGTGGCAATGACTTCAAGCAGCATCTCTTCGGTAGCGGGCAGTGCCCAAGTGCACTCAAGAACCTATACGTGTTACATAGACACCGACTGATGTATCCAACTTACGAGAAAATATTGAGAAAGCCTTGGCAGACTATGTGTTTTCACGAAATTACATAGTCCAAAGCATGTACTGCCTCGTATTTTTCATGCCGAGGTTGTCGAATGCCTTGCAGGTTGAGCGCCGTATATGATTCGCCCGCATAACAGGAAGAGCTACATAAGTACCTAGGTACATTCGATGCAAGGTTGGTTGGCTGACCCATGTTCGTCGAGCCATGAGTGCATGAGCAAGTGGAGTTGGGCAATGCGGGGTTTACTCCGATCTCCAAAAAGTCCGTCTCGAATTGTATCTATTCTCCCTATTGTGTTTATAATAAGGCTACTCAGCCATTCACACACATTTAGAAGCAGCCTACTAACTGAATGCCTTCGCCGAGTCCAGTGGTCGACACAATGTATATACGTACGTGAGTCAGTACCTAGTCAGGTTCTAGCATCACATGCTCCTGATGTGAAAGACTGTGCTTGCAACACGACGCGTTGGGTCCGCCTGACTTTTGATGCACTCTGTTTTCGTCACTATACCATACAATGCAATAAACTTGGAACGCTTACCTAGGCAAGCGAACATGTAGGAAATGTTTTGCTCCATAAATAGACTATAAGCGAAGACCACTGGAATATGTGTATGGTCTTTACTCCCAGCAGTCCCCTGAGCCGCTGTACGTAGGTAGTCACTAGTGTCAGACGCTTTTCAACCTGACAACATATCTTTACCACTTATTCATAGCCCTTTCATAGGAGCTTCGCTGTGGCAGGTGATAGATCCATGTTCACCCCCGTTGCGGGCGGAGCTGTCGCCGATGAAGTGCTCATAGTGCTAAGGCGGGCCGCGACGTGGCTTATGGTGGAATTATTGTAGTGAAATATCACTCTCACGAACAGCCGCAATAATATCTCTAAAGCTTCTTGGTAATAAATCATCAGGAACGTGCCGTGTCACAACGATCCCAACAGACTAAAGCCCTCACTCGCAACCTGGAAAAGGCGCCGTCGCTGTACCAACAAAAGAATCAGCAGCACCATAATACAACCACCATGCTCCCTTGAACACAACCAAACCCTCCGCAAACGTAGTTCCCGCAGTATACTGCCCACTCCTCTCGAAAGGCAACTCCGGCTCAAACACAGGCTCCTCGGTGCGCTCCAATAGCCGCCCGGGATCCGAGGCCGAGAACACTGCCTCGAATACACTATACGTGCCCGCCTGTCGCTTTGGATCACGATCATCGTCGCCATCAGCATTCTTTCCGTTGTAGAGCAAGACGATCCCCCTCTCCGTCAACATGGCCGGCGGGCCCACCTCTGGGAAACCACTGTCAGCCTTGCCCGGCCGCGCTCGCAAAAGGACCAAGAGTTGTCCCGGGGCTTCCTCACATGGCGTCCAGTGGACAAGATCGTCTGAAAAAGCCAAACCAACTTCTACTTCCCCCCAGTACATCCAGTACTTGCCCTGGAGCTGCGTGGCAAGTAACCGGCCGTCGCTATGCAGTCGAGTCACGATCCCTGCGGACTTGTACTTCAGGTTGTCATATCGACCTCCAAGCGCACCTGCAAATGCCGGGCCGTGTTTCGTCCAGTGGTGTAGATCCAGTGATGTGGCGATTCCAACACTGTAGCTCTCCCTTTCGCGTGACCATTGGGTATATGTCAGGACGTACCCCCCTCCAGGACTCTCGACCAGCCTAGGGTCCTCGGTTCCACCAGGCACCTCACGCTCCTTCTGATCATCGTTTGCCGGGTAGAACACCGGCTCCGGCATCCGCTGGAAGTTCACCCCATCATCGCTCACGGCGAGGCCAAGACGCGATACGTGACCGCCAATGACATCTCCGCCCGAGTCGTCCTCGGCGCGGTAAAGAAGGTGAATCCGGTTTTCGCGGACGACAGCGGCAGGGTTGAACGTGTGCAGGGCTTCCCAGCTTACTTGCTCTTTGCTCACGGGATCGTAGAATGTGGACGAGACGTTGGGTGTGATGATGGGCTGTGTGATGGGGCGCGTCCAAGGACCAAGCGTCGGCGGGCCGTGACTAGATGTTAGACGGGTGGCCATTGAGGATGAAAGAGTAAAGAGTAATACGACGAGCGCCCTCATAGTGCCGAAAGCATCAATTGACTATATGTATTAGAAGCCACGGGTGTTGGCCATCGAATCTCAATAGTCGAAGGTACGTTCCAGTAATTAGATATTTCAAGCTCATGTACATCAGTATTCTCCAACTGAAAGTTTCGCCCGTAGCCCGGCAGCGATCGTGCCATGACAGCTTCCCCTCCCCTCTTGACGCTTGCTAAATCAATAACAACAAACTCAGGTCAAGTGGTTCCTCGCCTTTACTTGAAACACCACATTTGTAGCCATTTCTTTGTTTCTGATTTGGCGATGTACTTGCTCTTGAGTTGCAATTGGCGCTTGGTGAAGCTACATACAACTCTCAGATCAGTCAGTGCCATTACAATAAGCCTACACGCATAGGTATAGAGGTTCATTGCCAAATTCAAATTACTAATAGCTATTATGTCTGTGTCATACTGATCCTGTGGATGACGGATCGTTCCCATATTCCCGAATCATCCTACCCAAAGAGGCATCATCTTCACGTTGCCGACTCTTACTACTCACAGCTTGACGTCCTAGACAAGAAACATCTTCTTACCCCCGAATCAGACTGGTCGAACGTGCTGACACTCTGCCTGTCACCTGTATTATTGATGCGAATGTCATGATGCCGCTTCAGCTGAGGCACTTTGTGAGGAATGATCTGCGAGGGGTATTTCCTCAAGTTGAAGAATGCTGATGATTTACTACTACTTGTAAGCACAGCCTGCTTCGGTACCGTATCCAATCTGACAGCTGTGCTATGAATTTTTGCCCGCGGTTGAGAAGCGAGAGAACGAAAGAGGATCATGCTCAACAGAGTCGAAATGGGAGAGAAAAAAGTATAAAGATGTGGACTTCTTCGACATATCGATCCGTCCATGTCCTCACCTCCTCACCCATCAACTACGAAAACCACAATAACCATATAAGCCCAATTACTCAAAACATCACTACAGCCAACCACTCCAGTCACAACCCTCCGTCAAAATGCGTTTCACCATCGCTCTCAGCCTCTTCTTGACCAGCCTCGCCATGGCCGCCCCAGCCATCGACAGCGCCACCAACGCTGTCACCAAGCGGGTAAGTCGCGGCAACACATTACATATCCCTTCCCAGCACGAGACGGTTACTTTCTCGTGTGTTTCTGTGCAGCCATAGGAGAGATGAATATTTACTGAATCTAATCTCTTTTCTACAGGATGCTTGCGAGGACACCTGCGAGACCAACTGCTTGGCGGACAACACCAGCGTCGAAGCGGTCAATGAATGCTATGATGCTTGCGTCCTTCTTGAGTGCTAGGCGGAGATGATCTTGTGAGGGGGAAATGGATGCATGGGGATTTGAATTGCAGAGAATATTCAACACTCGTTTGAATTTGATCAAAGCCCATCTACATGGGCTAGGTCTAGGGCAGCTTCGTAGGATCTCGCTCTTCCGTGGCTCTTCCCAGCTTCAAGCCGTGGTCAGCCAACCTTATAGAGGTCCGCGGGCTCAAGACAGTTAGAGCAGATCAATCTACCTGAATCATACACCGTGCCTGTCTACTTCAAACCGCATTGTGGCCTCACCCGTCCGGGTATAGGAGAAGTGAGGCATGCAATTATCACAATACGCAAAGTCCTCACGATTCAATGCAGTTCATGGCTCTCCTGCCCTGATCCCGTACCATTGGATGTGATGAAAAGGAACATCGGATTAAGCATGCTCTGTCTAACCGTCCTTGTAGAACCAATGATGCAGCCTTGACTCCAGTGTATAGGTGACAAGGGAAAAGGGTATCAATCATGCTCCCTCAGCTTTCCCCTCGAACTCCGGTACTACCATTCCTTTTGCCTGAACTCCAGAACAGCAGTCAGTGAACGGGCCTTCCCTTGACTGCCCAATTGCAACAAAACAATCAACCTGTGACGTTGCACTGTAAAACCCTCCCGGCTCAAGGGTACGAATCTTTAAATCGGCACATTCCAACCAAAAATTATAATGCCGGGCCACACAGCATACTACTACCTTCTCATTTCTCCATGTATGGCACAAACGCAGCACGATCGCTAAAACGGCTGCCGTCCATGCAGACATCGCCGTCGACATCCTCATCCATGATATCCTCGATGCCACGCTTCCTGCTAAAAGGAGGCGACTTCTCCGCCACATTCTCCTCGAGCCGCGCTTCAGTCGTCATCCTGGTCGCTTTGAGCAAGTGCTCATACGACAGGAGTAGCTGCTTGTCTCCCTCGGTGAGGTGCGTGCAGAAACGCTGTTGTCCCACATACTGCACCGCGTTCACCATTTGCTGCCCATACATGGCCATGATGTATGCCGCGACCAGCGTAGCCGAGCGCTCGTTGCCCGTCTCGCACATGACCAATACCTTGCCTGCGCCTTTCACACGGATCATATGAGCGTTGATCAGCTCAATGGCGGCGGGAAAGCTGCGGATGAGCACCTGTCGGTCATCCATATCGAGGTAGTCAACCTCGAGTCCCAATTCGGCAGCGGTCTTTTCGACGCTCATCAAGCGACGGCCGACCATGATGCCCTCGCGCACAGCGTAAATCATGGTGATGCCCTCTTTCTTCAGCCAGGAGTGGTCGCGCGCGACGGCCAGGGGGCCTAGGTATAGAAAGTCCAAGATGGGCTGGGCTCGACGGCGATGCTCATACTGCCATGCGTCCTTGACGCGCTTGCTGAGAAGGGCTTGCGGGCGGTTGCCAGTGATAGTAGCAACTGTGTCTGGGGTCAGATAGCCTGGACCTGAGGGAAGGGGAAGTATAGTTTTGGCAGGGTCGTTTGGATCGCAGTCCAGGGTAGGAACATGCAAGTATGGAGGACTAGGCGGACGCGTGCTCATGGAGTCATTGCGCACGACATCGGCGGCGAGGGCGAAAGAGGGCTGGGGCATCTGCGTGTGAGTTTGTATGTTGTTTGCGGTGTGATGAAGGGATTTGGCTGTTGGTGAGCAGATGGCCATGGGATTCTGAAGATTGCTGATGCTACGCTTCTGGTTGTCTGTGGTCTCGATGAAGTCTGCCTGCTCAAGGGTTGGGTCGACGTTCTCGACGTCAGTCCTGTGCTGACTCATTTCGTGAGAGACGGACGACCCTTGTCGCCTTGAAATGTGGTATCGACCTGTTCCAAAGAATTATGAGTAAATCTGGATGGCGTCGCTCGTTCAGAAAAAGTTTGACTGCAAAGTTTCTGGTTGTTGATCATTGAAAGTTGAAGTTGACGGACTGTGAACTTGACTTTTGGTTACCTAAATCAATCGAACGGTCGAACAGGGGTCAAATCGAGTTAGGCACCAGGCCAACTAACAGCCGCGCTTTCGGCCGGGAACAAGGGTCTGGACCTTCCTTGTGACAGTTGACTACACCGGCAGCTGCAACAAGCAGTCGCACAAACCCGGCAGCTCCAATATATACTTCGGTTTGATCATTATCTCAATATACACACTACGAGAACATGAGGTGTTGATGGACAAGGAAGAACATCACAGACATGGGACTAAGGAATTGCAACTTGCAGGAATACAGCGTGAGCACGATGCTTCATTCAGCAGGCCGAGCTCTATCTATATCGACTTTCATAATTAAGCTAAGTACCTGACACAGTCTGCTCCATCTCCTCCATCATCAGGCTGGGTCTGTTGACGCCTTCTGCCGTCGACTTGATGCCGCACTGGACTCTTTAGCTGTCGACCCGCTGACCCGACTCTGCGCTAACGGCGAAGGGACCTCCGGAGTAACAGACCGAGACTCAATCCCAGGACGCTTCCCAGATTTGGAGCCAGACGTGGCCAGGGTCTTCTTGCGCTTCTGCGATGCATCCGACGATCTTCTGCTAGTATTTCCCTCTTTGCCGCCTTCGAGCGTTGGTGTGGGACTACGGCTAGAGTGCCCAGACATGCTGCCTCGGCGGTTGCTCCCGCTACGAGACCGCTTCCCATCCCTCTCCACCACAGACAGTCGGCGATTATGAAGATGAGCCTTCTCGTGATGTGCAGGGGGTGGTGGCTTCTCCATGACAAAAGCCGTCTTGTTCCATGGCAACCACCAGAACCAGCCCATGGACTCTTTCCTCAAACGGCGCTCCCTCTCTTTGATCTTAGTGTGAATCGATGCCCTGCGTTCGTTCTCACGCTCCCAGTATTCCGTCCTGTACAGCTCCCAGTTTTCACGAAATGTCGGCGAGAAGGGCTTGGCCAGCAGTAGTAGCTTTACGTAATCACCTCCAGATGCCAGATCCTCTTCATGGCCGCCCTTTTCCTCGTCAGCGCCCAACAACGGCAAGAGCTGATGCCCCTTGCCTGCAAGATCCATCTCCTTCTCCACCTCTTTGATGATGGCCTGGTCCACAATCTGATACGACGACGCGGCAGTATGGGAAAACAGCCCATATGTCAGGAAGAATCCGACCGTCGATAGCGTTTCGGCGTACCAAGGCCTCTTGACCAGCACCAGCTTGAGATTGAATGCTCGCAGCCCACGATTCGAGATGGAGAACCACCGCCTGGGCCACCTGACGCCACGCTCCCAGATTCCCGTCGCCCACACCAAGCCGGCTGTGATGATGCCTCCCATAAAGCACAACTTCTCAATCATCTCGACACCCCAGTAGACGCTACCACCGACGCCGCGCCCGTCCTCGCGCGGCGCGAGGAACAGCGCGTAGCCGAACCCGACAATCCAAAGGGCGAGTATGACGAGGAAGAAGGTGTGGTGGCGACGGCGGGCGCGCAGCTCGAGGTACTGGGCACGCAGGGAGGCTTCGAGGATCAGGAGGTTGAGATAGATCATTTGGGGGGACGAGGGCGCGTGTGAGAGCGGGTCGTTGGGTTTGCCCGAGGCTGGGGTCACGCCGCTGGTGGTGGCTACATTGGCGGCGGCTTTCTCGGTGGGGACTGGCGCGGTGCCTTTGACGATGGAGTCGAGTTCGTCGGCCATGGTTGGCGGTGTTGTGGTGGTGGGCTGAGGGATTGAGTTTGCGCCAGGGACAGTATGAACGGTCATGGACGGGGGCGCGGTAGCCCTGCGGATGGAGGCATGCGGACGCCCGTGTGCTCGTCGAAAGTAATGAAATGCTCAAAGAACTGTGAGGGGAAATTGACTTCAACTGACCGACGCATTGAACCGTGCCACCGTGGGCAAAAGTTGAACTGAGTTCGGGGATGGAGCTGTGTGGGATGTGGAGACGTTACTGTGTACGCCGTACGCGAGCATGATGGCTGACAGTGCTCAGCTGAGGCGGGAACAACCGAGAGGCTGCGGCACTGCGGGATGCCTGCGCGCCCCTGTTGAGGTACTAACGATCCCAGTTTGCAGTTTTCACGCGGGCCGAGCCTGCAAGACCAGTAACGTCATTCCGAAAGCGAGGGGCAAGTGCACGAACGGACTACGGCGGAATACACAACACCGAATCGGCCCCCCCCGTAAGCCACGGACTAGAATCCTCGCACATTGTCGCAAAGTGCACTCGTCATGGTATACAATCATAACTGTTGCACGCTCGCATTCGCAGCCACACGGAAAAGATCCTATTCCACTTTGGGGTTGTGGTTTCATGGTTTCACGTCGAGCGGAACGGCGATATGCGGTGACGGCCCTGTTAACTCCGGCGCTGCGATGAGAAGGAGCAACCCATTCCATACTACCATTGCCATCCTAAGGCCAGATCACAATGCGCTGGGCTGACATGAACAAGTCCTATTAAAGACGGGACGCCGCCCTTTTCCTATGTCCGCGGGGCTTAGAAGAGAGAGAGAGAGATGTTGGTGTACAGGCATTACTTGCACTTATATTTATATTCCCATTCAAATCTGGTGATTAGAATCGCAACCCGTGTCAGATCCTCGCCTCTCTCGGCTACTACGTGCAGTAACATTAGTTGTGCCTACAATACCCGAGCAATTGCTAGTGTCGCAAGAATGTCTACCGTGGCAATTCCTCAACAACCTCTCTCTCAACCCTTCCAACACCAACCTCAACCCCATTCCTCTTCCCCTTCCTACAATCCTAACGACTCAGCCTTCGATTCGGAAACACCTACGTCTTCGCGCGCCTCCTCTAGATCAGGCCGGCCATCTAGGAAATCACAAGACCACAACAGAGAACCGCAGTCTGGTCAAGCCTCCCGGATGTCCGCTTTCTTTCCTCTGGGTTACAAAGAGGCCGCCTCCCAATGGGTGTGTTTACATCCCGATGCCCTCGCCCGCATTGTGACAGCAATACTAATACTCTACTCAACTAGTGGAACAACCTCTCCCCACCCGCCTCCGAGCGCGCCGTCCTCAACCTTGTGCCTTACCTTAAAGAAGCCATCTCCACCCCCTCGGGCTCCTCCACCAACTCTCTGCAAACCACCAAGCCCGATCCTTTCGGCCACCGGATATGGCGCTCCACCATGGTGCCCCTCTCGGGGAAAAATCGCGCTCTCAACGAGTACTCAGTCGAGCGTGTCGATGAGCCCCACGAAGAGACCCTCGTCATGCTCCACGGCTACGGCGCCGGCCTCGGCCTCTTCTACCAGAACTTCGAGCCCATCACGCGCGTGCCGGGCTGGCGTCTCTATGCGCTCGACATGCTCGGCATGGGCAATTCCAGCCGGCCGCCCTTCCGCATCAAGGCCAAGGATCCCAAGGGCAAGATTGAAGAGGCCGAGAGTTTCTTTGTTGATGCGCTGGAGGAGTGGCGCAAGATTCGCAATATTGACAAATTCACTCTCCTGGGCCACTCGCTAGGTGGCTACCTGGCCGTGTCCTACGCGCTCAAGTATCCGGGCCATCTCAACAAACTGATCCTCGCCTCACCCGTCGGCATTCCCGAGGACCCCTACGCCACCAAAGCCGAGCTGCCCGAGCCCAACACCTCCACACTCGCCAACGAATTCACCCAGTCGCAAGATTCCATTGTCCACCAAACCTCGGATATCTCCACCAAGAATGTGCCCATCCCAGTAGGTGCCCCCTCTCCCGGTGGCGACGGCGGTGCTGTCGCAATCAAGCAAACGCCCCGCGCACCGCGGCGCACCATCCCAGGTTGGGTCGCCTGGCTGTGGGATACCAACGCTGTGTCACCCTTTAGCCTGGTCCGTATGGGTGGGCCGCTGGGCCCTCGCTTTGTGTCTGGCTGGACGCACCGCCGCTTCAACCACCTGCCGCCCGACGAAGCTGCTACCCTGCACATGTATGCGTACAACCTGTTCCGGCAGAAGGGCAGCGGCGAATTCGCTCTCACGTATATCCTGGCGCCGGGGGCATATGCGCGGAATCCTTTGATCAACCGAATCGATGAAGTTGGGCGGGGACCGATCCCGGTTGAGGGCGGAGAGAAGAAAAAGGAGACCGGATTTCCGCTTGTCTTCATGTATGGCGATAGCGACTGGATGGACGTTGCGGGCGGATTCGCGAGCGAGGAGAAGATCAAAGCAAGGGCAGAGCGGGCCCTTCTGGAGGGGACGGAGGAGGAGCGGCGGAATGAGAATGGTAGTGCTAGGGTAATCGTGGTGAGCAAGGCGGGGCATCATTTGTATCTGGACAACCCGGATGAGTTCAACAAGTATATTGTCAAGGAGCTGGAGGAGACGCGGGATCATAATCGGAAGCAAAGGGCGGCGGGGTTGTCGGTGTAGATAATGGTGGTTTGGGATGTGCATTGGCTTGGAGTCCGGGATTATGAAGGATGAGGCTTCAGTTCTTTATTGTTTACATTTTTGAAAGAGATCGACATTGGCCGGTGAGCTTTGGGGGTCTGGGCATTACATAAGATTCAAGATCTCGGTTTTTTAGATTGGACACTTGGTCCATAGAACAATACAGTACACAGCTGAACATGCTGGCTGGAAGCCTCTTCAGAATATTCTGGATACTGGCCAGCAGATACTACTGGGTAAATAATTGACGCTTTGGCTTTGCCAGCGCCGTCTTTTCACCCAAGCACGCCATTTTTCCCAAAGCCAAAGTCCACTACCGTCTTGGCCCGGTGGCAGCACGCGTAGCCCATTGACCACCTGGAAACTATGTTGGCGTAAAGCGGGGTGCCCAGGCTTTGGGCTATTGTCCCTTCCAAGATGCGAATATTTGATAATCTCGTCTCAACAATTCACTCTAGTACACCGCCGTCCCTTCGCATTAATGGCTAATCAATACTTCACACGCACTTATTCGGACTCTAGCGCAGGAAAGCTCGAGTCAGGCAAAGCCAGTCGATCTGGCCGATATAGCAAGTCACCATTTTCCAGAGACCAGCTCTTGACCGAGTTCCAAAAGCATGCGGACCTCTGGCAACAAGATCCTACTGGTTTGGTGTCCGTCAGCGACCGCATCATCGATACTCTACAGCGAGCATTTCAAAGATATTATGAATACGGCGAAGATCCAGCCAGCATCTGGATTGTCTTAATCGAAAAGGAATCAGTTGGCGAAAGGTCTCCACACTCAGCCTCTGAGTTGGCCCGCGAGTGTGGGATGGAAGACCCGGGGAAGTACAGCCACGAGTTCATTTTTGAATGGAAAATACCTTCGGAGGCCGTCGCCCACATAGTGCCGCTTGAGTTCCTGATCGATCACGGGCTGGATATGCAGGAGTTTCTTGTCAAGGGCCCCACGCAACGCCCCAAGCTCCCTACTACAAAAGACTTGCGTAATGCGATGGCCAATTCATATGAGGCGGGCTTGGATCTATGGTCCTTTGCGTGGTCCAAGCCTGCAGCCCCGAAGTGGCTCATTGCCCACCAGATAATAGCCGACTGTACCAATGGCTATCTGAACGTTCTCACCGAAGGTTGGCTACTAGCTGAAGAGATAAAGGTATGGGAGCTGATGGATGCGCAGGAAGAGGAGGACGATATGCTGGAAGAAATGTGGATTTGGGCGTGGATGGATGAGCAGGAAGAGGAGGACGATATACTGGAAGAAATGTGGATTTGGGAGCTAATGGATCAGCAGGAAGAGGAGGACGATATGCTGGAAGAAATGTGGATTTAGGCGCTGATGGAGTGACTGGTCTGCTTAATTGCGATAACGAACGAGACCTCAACCTGCTAAATAGCCCGTTCCGCTGAGATGCTTGTCTGCCAAAGTACATGTAGACGAACAAATCTGGTAAGAAATTCAATCCATCCTTGCTTGGAGACTTTCTAGAGGAACTTAATTATACAAGATCTTTGCTGCCCACTCAAAGTGAGTGTCGGCATATTACCAATTGGAATCATCTTCAGGCAGATAAGTATTATAAGCATTCTGCTGGACTTGAAGAACGCTCTATTGTAATTTGGTTGCACGTAAAACATTAAATCACCTCTCCGAGTTATTTTATACTTCGAAAATATGTATAATCTTTAGCCAGCGTGCAGCCAGTTCTCGTCCGGCTCAAGCATAGCGCGCACCGTGGAGATGAAATCGACGTCACGCTTGTGATTCAAAGACGTTTGTGACGCCCCTCGCAACTTCACTTCCTCCTTCTCTAGCAGGTCGGCAGCTGTGGCAGAGACGCGGAAACTCGTCGACACGTTCGATGCTTGCTCGAAGACGCGCCACGCATCGGGGGCCTCGCCCCGGGGAAACGTTTGAGACGCGCAAAGGAGGCTCTAGTGGTAAAAAGAGCGTCGTTGTTCTCGGCACCGAGGTCGCGGCGAAGGCTGCTCTGCGCCGCCAGAGCAGCCGCAACTTGTTCTGCCACTCCTAGTTGTAAGAGCTTGCCATCTTGGAGCACGTCAGTGATCTCGTAGACGGACTCGTGCAACTGGAATTCGACATCCTGGGGAATTTCTAGGGCTTGACTGAGGAGCAGTCTGAAACTGGCCCATTCGACGAAATTGGTGAGAGAACTGAAATGTCTGAGATAGCTTAGGACCCGGTGATAGAGCTTTCTGGCGGAGATGTTGTAGTCAGCGGACAGCATTACCGACGTAGCGGCTGCGGGCGATCTGACGAGCGACAACAAAGCATAGACTCTATCGCGGACATCTCTGCACTCGCCCCGGTGAAACTGTCGTAGGAGACTGTCCAGAGTTTGTGAATTTGTTGTCTTAAGGCTCGTAGAGGCCTGCCAGCGCCTCCTGGCTTCGTTCAAGTTCCACCAGCCAGTCGTCGTGTGATCGGTCACCACAGAGCGCCCGCTCCAAAGCAATGCCAGCTCCGTCGGGCTCTTGGACAAGAAATTTCGGTCCATGCTCTCCCACCATGCTCCAGTGTCCCCACACAGGATTATCAGGTTGCTGGGAAGCAGAAACTCTTGCACGACCCACATACGTTCCCAATAAGGACGGCTTAGCAAGTCGATCACGGCAGTATACGCCTCGTCCCATATCTCAGCCTTGCGGCGAACCTTCGAATCGTCGAGTCCCCAGGTGTTGAGATACCGATCATCCGGAGCGTTGGGATGTTTCCCGGTCCGGATGAAGTGGATTCCAAGCCACGAGTTATGTGTCCTAGGGCCAAGCCACGCAATAACACACTTGGCCTCGGAGAAGATGCGTGCCATTAGATTCACCTGGTGGCCGCGCTCGTTGTAGTCATCTTGATTGACACATATAGCATCGATCCAGAAGTGATGCTGGAAGAGTTCGGCCTCGCGACTTGGATCTTCAGAAAAGTGGTGGGCTTGATCCTTCTGCTTGAGGATGGACAGTACCGCGTGCAGGTTCTCGCCGATTGGCATGAACTTTCCATCAACCAATATAGTCTTCGAAGGCCGATGATTCCCCCATGTGTATGAGAGAGCAACGTACGGGGGACACTGATCGAGGTCGTATGTCTCCAAGGAGCATTGAGCCGACTCCGCTTCGCTAGAGTATATCGTTTGCATGGATTGGTTATCTGGGGGACACGCCAGAAAACGCAGAAGACGGAAGTTGGCTTTCGTTCCATAGAGGGGCTCGTATCTATAGCGAGAGTTGGCATGTTCTTCCGAGGAAGCCATCAGCGGGAACTCTATCGGTCAGGCACAGCATTTGACTGCACTGCTGCTAGTCCGCTCAGGGCCCCGGACAGCCGGCGATCTGTGTTTGAATTAAGGAATAAAATCGCAGACAAATCGCGAGACTATACCAAATATACAAGTGGTTGTCTACAATGCCTTTATTCGGCAAGGTGTTCAGCTCTAACACCCCTGGCAGTGCATGTAAGGTTGCTCGACTGCTTTAGTGCTTACATTGTATGGCTCAATCTCCCTCGGCGTAGTTGGAACGTTGGCACGACTTATCCTTTATTCAACTTTCCTCCATTGCATCCGTAGGGTCCCTAAGAAATAACGTCACAGTAACAGGAATGGCTACGCACAGGTAGCGGGAAGGGTTTGCAAGTTAAGTCCAAAACAGCTTCCGTAATGCTCTGGCGGTCATCCTAGCTTGAATGATAGGGCCTCGAAGTTTTTGATCCTCCAGATGTGCGTCTGTTGAGCATAATCACATGCATTCTACACTAGATAGCAGAATAAAGCAGCTGCGGATGTAGAAGAGATCTTACAGAACAATAACAGCCCAGGATTCTCAATTGTCTGCCTCAATAGTGACTGGTAAATCGGGATTGGGGAAGATCTCAGGCCACAAGGCCATCATCTTCTCGTGTGCCTTTCCGGCGGCCAACCTGGTGTCTGGTTTATAGCCCTCCGACTTGGATCCCTCATGAAAACGTTCTGCCCATAGCTTCCAACGAGTCTGGTCGAGTCCCTTACCATAGCCTTTGTCTTCAGTAAATTGAGATCTTATAGCCTCTCCGGCGATCAGAATGTGCTGGGCGGCAACCATCAGCATGCAATCTGTAAATACATCGCCACCTAAGACATCATCTCGTAAACCCAAGCCAATATTTATGTCCTTCAAGGGGGCCTTGAAACTCCATTCAGGATAATGGGCGCAGATACCAGCGACGAGAGTCCGGGCTTTGAAAGCGGAGAAGTTCAGCCACTCATCGCACATTTGCCTGAAAGTGGCACGGGATTCCTCATTGTCAATGTCGGAGCGCATGTTTGCTGCACGCAATGGTCAGTCCTGTGCCATTCACCGACACTTTGGATGTTCTTCGAGAAACTAACGGAAGATCCCATTCCAGTCCTTCTCCAGGTCTCCGCTTAGGGTGTCGCTATAGTCTGGCCCAGTCTGGTACTATCAGTAAACCCATCAGTGTAAGGATGGTCTATCGATTGTAACACCCACCGGAGTTTCCATCAGCTCATGAAGCAGTTGGATGAGCCTGTCCTGTAGTTCATTGTTGTACGGAATGAGACGAGCAGCATGTACCATAGTTTCCTACATCAGTTTCTTAGCAAGAGTCCCAGAGATAGTTAGACCTGCGAAATGACTCACTAATGGGTCATACGCCAGGCAAACACTTTTGTCATACTTGTCGAGCTGAAGCGCAGCTTCTTTGATTTTGGCTTCACTTATGCTGTCTGCCGCGAGGACGTCCCGAATGATGACTGTTGCATTTTCGTCGACGCTGCCCTTTTCGAAATCTTTGATTTCATCATCGAGATACCTCATCCAGGGCTCTCCCTGATGTTGTTCGCCGTCTTTGGGGACAGCCATGCTGAGTTTTTTTTGCTGGAAATTGGTCACAGGTAATTTGGAGAATCCGACATTTGATACTTGGGGGAGTGTTCTGCGCCTTCAGGATGATATCGAGTGAAACTTAAGTGCCTGTATTTGATACGAAGACGAGATTCAGCCGAGAGGCAAGAATGCCTCAAAATTTGAGGGAGGTTCAGCCTGCTAATAACCTTGGAAGATGATTGCGTACATTTCAACGTAACAGGTATGGTGTTGAATAGAGGAACGGCTAATGAAAACTGGAATGCATGTGATAGAGCTGCCCGTGGACATGTGTGTCGTGAACGGCGGCTATTTCCAGGCGCGGACGTGGAGCACAGCCTCAGCTGTGCCACCCGCACCATCCACCAAAACCTGCATGGCGACCACTATTTCTTGCCGCCCTGGAAACCAATCACCACCTTCACCAGGCCTTGGCTATCGAAATTCGCGGGCTAGCCCTGAAGTACCACCTTGGGTGACTTTCCAACGGATCCTCTTGGTGAGAATAGCCGCCCAGCAACTCGGTTCCAAGCATCAAGCTTTGTTCTCGACAAGGGTGTTTACAGAAGCGATATTTCGTAGCCGTATTTGAGAATATCAGTGCTAATACAAGCATCTAGGCGCGCGTCAACGGCGTAGATAGTTCACGGAATGTAGGTGGACAAGTCAATTATCTCAAACACACCCCAAACGCACCGTCTAGATGATAATGATCCACGGCATCTCCCATAAGAACATTTATTTGTTTCGATTCCTGGAAGCGCAATATAATCAATCATTTCGTATTCGTCTGTTACTGCTCGTGACGATCGTATGTCGACCACATTTTGGATCCTGACCCGGATCATTTCTGCAAAGGACACCGCACACAAGCAACCAGTGGCACAATTTTTCGTGCTCGTCCGGTTTTGTTCATGACGCTCGTTCGTCTACTACAGCTTCGTCAATCTGAGCAACGAACAGAGGATCCTGCGACAACCCAGAACCCAAGGTCCTCTTGAATTTTAACAAGCTTCTCGAGCTTCACACCGACCGTTGCTTCCATTTCAAGCGGTCATCACGCAAGACAACGACACGATGGGCAGCAAGCAATCGAAGGAAAGACGGAGGAACACTGATAACGAGCGCCAGAATTTGGTGAGAACACCGCACGTGTATTGCACGTCGCAATCCCGGCAGCTGACAGTCCAGTAGCAATACCATACAAGTACGCGCCCCGTTGCTCATAAAGTTGCTGAGATGGAAGTCGCACGGGCACCAAACCAGAAGGGAAAGTCAGGTTATCCAGATAAATACCGGAACGACGAAGGGCATGATCCTGAAAGATACGCACTTTATGAGTCTTGGGAGCACATGAGTCCGAACAAACTCAAAAATGGTGATTATTCCAATGTCGGCTACCGCAATGGCACTCAGATCAATGGCGGCTATCCAACAGGCGGTTTTCTTAAGCAGGGTCAGGCAGCACCGCTTTTGGACGAATATCCAGTCAGTACGAAGCCAGCAGGACATGTTCCTTTCAATTACAACGCCAAACCCGCTCCGGCGAAAAGGGTAGAAGCGCCAATCACCAAGGGCGACCGCAAGGACCTCGCAGTGAGGCCTTTCAACGACCCAGGGATTGTTCGCGCCAACGTTAGCCAAGATAATGGCCACATTGTGGGCGTCACTTACCATCCCGAAGGAAACTCGAATGGCTTCGTCCGCGCACCGCTGGGGCCTCTAGACCGGGAAACGGCTCAACACATGCGCCAACACCAAGATATGAACTCGCGGCCAGAAATTAGGAAGCGGGACGCGGCCAACCGTGGAGTGCCTTGGGACGCGAGCCACCCGGATGCGAATCGGCGCATCATGACCATGCCAGGACGTGAGCAGGGCTCCGAGGTGATGACCGATGCTATAAACGGCTATGCGGGCGGACGACGTCCGAATCGATGGCGTGGGGGCAAATGGGATAATAGTAAGGGAAAATGATATAATTTGACGCTATGAATATGAAGCCAGCCAAATTCACCCAAACAGTCGATCTTCTCTCCCCTTTTCTCTTCTTCTTCTTCACCTTCTATTCGTGTGGTCTTGACTGTAAACCTGATCATTCGATGTTGTCATGAAAGACATGGTGGCAAGTGCGCCTGTCTATTGGCAGGATTGTTTCAAATGACTTTGCCATCCGTTTGTCTTCTCGAAGGCTCTTGTAATCATTGCGAGAAATAGTTGGACTCGTTTTTGGCGAGTGTGGAGTGAAATAGCTATCAAATTCGACCTGACAGACAGAGATGTGTTAGGTGACTAGTTATCTAGGTGGTGGCATGTCATGCTCTTGGTCTATCCATGACTTAGATACGTAGGCCTGATCAAACTTGGCAATCTTGAGATATTGCTACTCAATGCTGGTAGTCCATCTTCCCCGTACCCACCACTTTCCAGAATTCCTCCACTATCTCCTTCTGGCCCTTTGGTGCACCTCTGACAGCGAGATATACTCTCGCATCCAGAGCCGGGTCCCAATCACCGGGATTCGCGCTCGCCATGATACCGCCAGCCTCACTCAAGATGCACCATCCCGCACAAACATCCCAAGCGTAGCAGCCACCCTCCCAGTAGGCGTCCAACTCGCCCGCCGCCACAGCACACAAGTTCAGTGCCGCAGAGCCCAAGCTCCTCAGGCTATGCACCATGGCTCCACCAATCTTGTCACTCCCTGCCAGTTTGCGAAATGTGTCCGTCTTTACATCGTAGTTAGTCCCGTCCCGACTGGAGCCCCACTCAATGGCCACAAGCGCCGTGCCCAGGCCCTCGAGCGGCGGCGCTTTGCTCCCGTCGCCCTTGCCACTCGCGGGCAGCCTGATCTTCTCTGCACCCTCGGCGCCGCTCTTCAACACGCCCGAGGCTGCGAGCGACGCGTTGCGCTGCACGAAAGCGCCCTGGCCCTTGATGCCGGTGTAAAGCACGTCGAGGAAAGGGTTGTACACGACGCCAACCGAGGGGATCTTGTCCACGGCGAAGCCTAGCGAGATACAAGCCTGGGGAAATCCATGGAGAAAGTTTGTGGTGCCGTCGATGGGGTCGACTATGAAAGTGGGTGCGTCGGTAATCTTGGTCTCGCCCGCAACATAAGTCTCTTCGCCTACAAAGGAGTAGGAGGGGTAGAGGGTGGAGAGCCGAGAGGATACGAGGCGCTCGACGGCTTGGTCAGTCTCTGTGACGATATCAACGGCTGGATTTTGGGGCTGATCTTTAGCATCTTTACTCGCGCTCCGAGGTCGGTTCAAGGGAGGTCGTGAAGAGAGTCAGTCCATACAGTTGAGCTTGGTGCCTGTTGTGATGCTGTTCGGGTTGGCTGCCCGGATCATCCGACCTGCCTCGAAGGCAATTTCCAGCAAGTGGTCGTGAATTTGTTGTAGATTGACGTCCGCCATGTTGTGCGAGCTGCTTGCTTCCAAGACGTGTGGAAAGGAGTGTAGAAGTGGTGTCGACCTACCATGATGAACTGTTGTGGAGTCAGGGCGTGGAGGGGCATCACGTCAGGGGTCCACTATGGTAGCACAGGGCATCCCAGTCCCCCCACTCAGCAGGCACCGGGGGTCCCACGTGGGGAGCTCTGAAGATCTTCGACGACATGCACACCTCTCACCGGATCACAAAGTGTTCTATCAGGCAATCCGATCAAGAGCCGTCGTACCCAATCCTATCCAATTCTCTTCGCAGGGAAAATGGCAATTTGTGTAACTCGAATCTCCGTTTTTGATCGTTGAACCTGTAGTACTTGACGTATTTTCTAATTGTATTACCGTCGACCTTGAAAGAAACGCGGGACAGTGGAGACCACACCCCTCTTGATCCTGCCATTTCCAACAGACACAAGATCGTCCCGTAATGATCGATGTCCAAGTCGGGCTCAGGAGTTCGTCAGGATGAGGCTTCGATCCCCCCTCTCTATCTCACTTCCTCAACACAATTCATAGGCTGTTCCTTCCCGTATGACTCAAAATCTTTCTTGTTTGACTTGGGGGCGCTCGTCTACACCTTGACCATTAGTAGCAGCGGTACCACTCGTGGGCACACCCAAGTTCCGAGCTCGAGCGCAAGTGCTGTTACGAGGTAGGTCTGGCTCGACGCTGGAGGACATGGGAGAGTCGCCCGGGCGGTCGGCATGTGCTGTGAACATCTCATAATACATTTCCGAGATCGGAGCTGGCTTGGGCAGCCTGCCTTGAAACGTGACCGGTGTTGAGCGGCCATGACTCGTGAACATCTGGCGGTAGAGGTCGTCGGTCAAAGTTTGAAAAGGCTCTTTTCTCCCCAAAGCGACCATGCTCTTGGGCTGTTGCACAGGCGGGCGAGGAGTGGGAATCCCATGGGCTGCAAACATGTGACGATAGAGGCCTTGAGTTGAAGCTTGAGCGGTTGTTTTGCCCTCCAGCGTCACCATGCCCTCGGGTTGTTGTACGGAGAGTTGAGGCGTCGGAATGCCGTGTACGGAAAACATTTGCTTGTACAGATCGCGGGTGGAGGGCTGCTTTGAGCCGTAGGCTTCGAACATCTGCCTGTAGAGGTCGCTGGTAGACGGCTGTTGAGAGCAGATGGTTAGTAACAGTATTGTGTGTCATTAGTGCGCGTGAGTAGCCCAAATGGTCTGTTTGCTCAAAAGCGCAAGATCCGTTGACGTACAGTTTCCGAAACCTCACTAGGCTTGGAAGATGCATTGCTCTGGTCTTTGGTGTTTGCCATTATCACAGGCTTCTTCTGCCCTCGAAAGCCGGACAGACGAGAAGTCGAACTTGCAGACGAGATGACATGAAAGGGGCAAGGAGCGGGAAAACACTGAAGTCAACAAAAATTGGAACGTTCCAGAAAAGTGGCAACAATGTATCGCAGTGATCCCCATTGTAATTGGATATTGCAGAAAGCCATCATGGCGTTGGAATTGAGTTGAAGCTTATCAGGAGGAGATTGCTCCATGGTGGGAGCATGGGCGTCTCATGCAATCGAATCTGCATCACACAGAATCAAGCACAGAAATCTTATTCTCGGTGGCAGGAGCTTCAAGTTCTTTCGAAGGCATTCCTTAGCACTCACGATCAGGAAACAAATCACGCTCCTGGCCTCCAAAGCCCTTTCTTAGCATGACCGGGCACGCCACCACAAGTATACTGCAGCTTCTTATCTTCAGCTGTCCGCAGTTTGAACTTCAACTCATCAAGTCATTCATTCGCCAACATCACTTCATCGACTCACTGTCAAAAATAATACCAGCATACAGTGCATAGGTGATATTGGGCTCACAAGCAGCAGTGATGCCATTGACTATGAAAATCTCTTGAGAGCCATAAAGATGTGGAGACATGGACTGAGGCCAATTACTATGATGGCTGATAGATGCCTGTTCAGAGCTTGAGAGCTATTGGAATTGAGTAGTCCAAGGTGTTGTGAAGGACAAAAGTCTTCCAAAAGAATGCGCCAGTGGCAGCTGCCACTTTGCACGCAATTCAGATGCACTAGGTGAGGCAGGAATGTTGAGCAGAGAAGAATTATAATTAGCTGTACGTCTGAAACGACTCCTTGGAGGATTCCAGGTCAAGATTACCCTAGCGTCACTACTAGGGCCCAGTCGTTGTCGACATTGCCCCCTGTAGGTGGCACAAAGGTCTTCAGGCCTCCCAGCGAGATCGATCCGGTATCATTCTGGAATACACCAATCCGAGGATCATACCACTGTGACGTTGCTGTATCATTTTCAGCACCAAAATGCGCACCAAGGCCACTGAGATCCAGGTCGAAAGTGTCACCAAAGCCTGTGTATACCCAGTAATGTGATGAGCCAACAAGACCAGCTACGTAGCGGTTTGCCTCATAGCTCAGCACATCTTCACCCGATCCTGCAGGTGTCTTGATGAATGTACGGTCCGGCTGCAAGTCATCAAACGCTTCCCTGTCCAGCTCTGAGAATAGCTTTTGTACATATCCTGCCTGCGTAGCGCCTGGATACTTCAACGCATCCCGCCACGACTCGTTCGCTGCTTGTTCAAGCTGCGGTGGCATGTATAGCCATTCATACGCCAGCTGTGCCTCCGGAGCATACATTTGCCAGACGGCATGCGCGCCATAGGTGAAGCCGGCAGAACCAGAGAAGAAGGCGTTCCAGAGACCATGCCGTACGATGGAAGCGTTCCAAACAGGAAGGGTGGCGTTGAAGCTGTAATGGGCGCCCTCGTAATGGTTTTCAAGGTCCATGACCGGTCCTGAGAAGGCGGCTCTCATCGCGGTGATGTTGTTGTAGTTCTTGGTGCTGTCCCACATTTGAAGAGGCCAGAACGTTTGTTCCAGCGTCGTGTGGTCAGCAAGCGTGTGGCCCGACTGCACGGCATCCATGGAAACATTGCCGAAGCTGCCGTTCATGTACTGAATGAGTCACGCCGTTAGTGACGTATGATTTGGTCAAATTATGCGCATGAAGACTTACATTATGGCCGTAAGGGTCGACTGTGCCGACCTCCCTCTTATTTGTAGGATGCCAGGTCACGAACGGCGTGAATCCGGCCTCTGCTTCGGCTTCCTTGAGTCCATCCGCCATGCTCGCAAACAGAGCCCGAGAATCTTCCACTGGACTCAAAAGACTGGCCGGGTCAAGGGATGGATCCGCCAGATACTCAGTTTGTGCATCAGAACTATTGCATGACCAGAAACCATTGGAGTCGGCGCCTACGATCTTAGGCAACCCAGGATATCGCTTTCCGATGTAATCCCCATACCACTGCGCACTGGTCTTGTTGAAGATGACCCATGACGGACCATGCCACCCGCAGTTGACATACGCTCCCCAAGTCGGCACCAGGGCAACTAGAATGCCATAATCCGCCGCGCGCTTGACAGCCCAGTCGACATGGGCGAAGTAGGCCTCGTTGGGTCGCATCGGATCCCGATCGACCAGCGGAAGCTCTCCGTAGAAATTGGGCCACGTCGTTCCGTTCAGCTCAGCGATGGCGACGGCCTGGATGACATTGAAGCCCTTGCTGGCTCTGTCTTGCAAATAGAATTCGATGTCGCTGCGGTTGAGTCGATGGAATAACTCCCAGGCAGTGTCAGCCTGCCAAAAGAAAGGCTCGCCCGTATTTGTGCGGTAGAGGTACCGACCGTTGCTAGGTGCTGAGATGGCTAGGTCTGCCCATGGCACCGTACTTGATGAGTTGACTGCGGTTTTCACAGCGACAGCGGTAGAGGCCGCGACTGTGGCAAGGATGAGAACTGGCTTCATGATGTCACGTCGCTTTCTTTCCGTTGAGGAAATATTATGCTTTGGACGACCACTGGTGATGGGCTCACATGGTTTGGCCGTGAACCGACGGGACGAGGGTGCAAGCGCATGTATGTTCTTTATATAGTCATCTCGACGCTCGGACACCATCTAACTAGTAGCTACGAGTGGAACTCTTTATCCATCCCAGACGTCAGCGTCACGAGACGCTCAGAGTCTATCATTGAACGGATGCCGAACCACCGCAGTGGGACTTGATGTCTACAGAACGGGCCCACCTCCACACCACGACTTGTTTCTGTGCCTGCATATGGGGGCCGGGGTACGGGGAAGTGGAATCTGGGGTGAGCAGGTGGAGCGTGCACGGCTCGACTTCGGCGAGTTGTTTACAGCGGTCAAGTTCCGGTGCGAAACAACATGGCGCCCGGTTCCGGCCCGGTGTTATATACAGGGAAAGTCTCATCGGTGACTCCGGTTGGCATTTCTTGTCATTTTCTCAACCACTAACCGATGCTAAGAGCGTTGATCCATCATGGCGTGCGCCGATATATCAAGAACAAAGGCATCGCTGCCCAGAGAACGTCTAGCAGCACGCAGTACCTCCAGAAGTATACTGGGTCTGGGACCGACCGCGAGTAGATGAGGTGAATGATTTGCCGAACTTCTCGTTCGGAAAAGCAGGCAGCAAAGAACAGCACCCAGTATATTTGACCGGCGGTGGCGGCCTGGTTCACTTCAGACCAGCTTCGAGGCGGGTAGATGGCAATTATGAAGCAGAGGCACAGCATCGACAGAAAGACCCAATGAAACGTCGTGGCGACTGTGGCAAAGCCAGCAACTAAGTATTGCACAGTGTGGTAGTCCGAGGTGTGTGCTGGGAACCTGCTTTTGTTCCACGCCTGCCTCTCGTCCAGGATACCGGAGTCATTGCCCATTTCCGGTGTCCAAAGGGTGTAGGCAAAATAGCTCTGCATACTGTTAGTTGCAAGAACGGAGGATTCACCCGAGGTGAGATAATTTCTTAGTGACTCACGTTACACAACACATGCCAACCTGAGAAAACGAGCCACACCTTCTCAGCAACTTTGGTCTTTGACAAATTTGGTCGGGCAAGTCGGATCCATATGACGAGCGCGAGACTCAGTGTGCCAGCGCACGCGAGGGTGAGGCAGTCTAGGAGTTGTGTATCATACAGTGTCATGGTGTTCGAAATCAGGGCTGTTACAGTCTATGGGTCAGCGCAATGCTCGTCCGGGTGAAGTTGGGGGAATCCTACATTTGATGACGAAACTGACGGTATAGTGTGGATGAAGAAAAAGCTGTATGCGTGTCTGCACCTGGGACAACATGTTGATGAGAATGTCGGAATGGATCCCGATGTAAGCTACCTAGGTATCGTATGGTTAATGTGACTACAGCTGTCGTTGAGCTGGAGGCTTTGGTGGGTAGACGGCAAGGATGATGTACAAGGAAGAGATCCATCTTGGAGGACTTGCCCAGACCGCTTCGTTGTTTTGTTGTCTCCTTATCACCCTTCAACGATTTCTTCGCCCCTGCGGCCTGCCATTGCCTTTCCATCAAATAGTTGTGACGTACATCCTCCTGTTCAAAGCCGAGTGTTCGTGGACCTTGCACCTTCCCCAGCGTTTGCCACGGTTTGGCCAATTCAACCCGGGGTTCGTGGCTAGTTATCTGCTGTTCAGGTACAGAAGATCGGCAGGATGGATGAGCAGGCCTCCATGACAGGGCACTGTGCTGCTATGCATTCCAGGCTGAGTGGATGTGAATGGTGTAGGTTGATGTCCAATCGGCAAGCTCGAAGGACACCCGGGCGTTGTGATGGACTGGATCGCCTTGATATCCGGCGTCACCTCGACTCACTCGTGCCCAGGTGCGTTTTCGAGAAAGATCCATCCTAAGCGCCTACCTAGTTACGTACCTAGGTACTGAGCAGTTGAGATAAAGACGTGAATCAGATTATGCACCAGACACCGTCAAGTACTAGATTACTATAGAGGCACGCATTCATGCCTTGTCCTTGTCATGCGGTGCCTTATACTCCTGTAAAAGGGTTGTGGGCTAGTCATTTAATTCGAGACTTGTTCCACCTGCAAGTGGCCTGGGCATTCCTTAACTCATCACATTACGGAAGTTTTGCAATCAATTGAATTATATCCTTCTCCGGGTTTCGCTTCAGCATACGACTCTTCCAAAGCTATCGAAAACCGGCTAGTCGCTTCCCCTGAATTATTATTTTCGTTCCCTTATGAAGTAATAAGGCAAACTGAACCCATTTCCTCCGATTTGCAAGTTCCTTTCCATGCTGTCTAATATGTCCTCAAATGAGCGTCGTTAAGGGGTATCATGTACAAAGCCAAAGTCCCGTCCAAAAATCCTCGCATGCAATATTGCTCTATCAAATCTTCCGTCCGGATCAAATGAGTGTCAGGTAGAATTCGTACGTGCAATCGGAAAGTCGTGTCGTTTTTGTGCCAACTTCGAAAGAAGTGTCGCTGCGTCAAGTTCGTACGTCATCGATGTAGTAACTATTTAGAGATTATGTCGTAAGGAGTGATTAGAAGTGGTAAACCGTAATTAGAAGTGAAGAAAGCATGATAAAGGAGGGCAAAATGTGTCAATCTTGCGTCTTCTTAGAAGAAGAGGAGAGAAACTAAGAATGGCAGCAAGAGGCTCTTTAGGCCTGCGCCATCCATGCTCCGGAGTCTCGCAGCGCCGGCCGTCACAGCGCTACTACTTGAGGAAGTACTCGAGCTGCCACGGCTCGTGGTGCTACTGAGTATGGTTGTGGATGGGGCTGGCGTGGTCTGCGAGCCGGTGCCGGATCCTGCTGAGGGGCTCGCACTGGAAGTAGCAACAGACGAAGACCCTGTGGACGAGGGCGAGGCGCTTATCGATTGACTCGATGCTACCGAGCTGGCACCGGAGTGGCTGGAGGTGAGTGAGGCCGAGCCTGGCCCCGATGTTGTTTCTGACTCGAGAGGTACGGTCGAAGAAGACGTCGGCAAAACGCTAGTAGGTTCACTTCCGGTACTGGAAATGGAAACGACCGAGCTGGTTGATTCGACCGAGCTGGCTGACTCGGACGAACTAGCCAAGCTGGAAGCAGGCGTCGACGAGGACAATGATGAGCTCGATATCGTCTGAGAGGTCGATGAAGGGCTTGCGGAGCTCGTTTCGCTCGAACTCGATGCCGAGCTTGTGGACAGTGTGGGAGTGACCACTGAAGCCGTGGAGGCCGATACTTGTGTCGAGGTGACCAGGGAAGACGTACCAGACTCTTCGGCAGCTGGACCGGTGCTCGTTGGCGATGTAGCGGCTGTCGCGCTGCAGAAGTCTGTAAATTGGCTGAATTGGTTGTCGAGATACGCGCGGTCTGTTATTTTGCTGCTCGCGCCATTCGTTTCGATGCAGGCGTTGCAGCCGTTCAGAAGGGTTGTGAAAGCTGAATCGGAACCGCAGAGCTCTGAAGACTTTCCCAGCTTCTGGGCCTCGTAAAAGGCCTGGTTGCAATTTGATAAACACAGGGCGGGGAGGTCGCCACTGTCTAGACCGCTTTGGCGAACCTTGAGCAGCTTTCTCGTGATTGACGGGCCGCGCTTCCACCACACCTCGGCGGTTAACGTGCTCTCTGAGTCAATACTTGACCGAGCAGCTGTGGCACTTGATTCGGAAAACGATGTGAGAGATGTCTGTGAGGCCCAATTACCAGTTGTGAGGGTACTTGTCTTGCCGTTAACAGCTTCTACAATAATCTCTTTCGAAAAGATGTCGAAGCTCAGTCCGAACGCGTTGGGATTCAGGTTGAAGTAGCCCTCCGTAATCTGATAGAAGCCGGTCTGGTTTGTGGCCCAAGTGTTGTTGTAATAGTCAGGGATGGGTTTGCAATACTGTGGCGCGCAGACGTAGTCCTTGTCCGGAGGATTCGCAAACAGGTCACAATCGTCTGGCTTTGGCGGGTTGCAATTTGTTCCAGCAGTGCAACCCCAAGTTAGATCAGACTTTGCATCAAAGGCGGCAGTGGTCCCAGCACCATATGCGCTGGATGTGGGCACAGCGCAAGTCCGTATGCTCCCGGAGATATACGAAGTCAAGGTGACAGTGCTTCCGGACTCTGTGATTGTGGCGGGATTCAAGGTAACCTAAATCAAGGACAAAATCAGTATCAGATTCTCATATAGTTTATTCCCAAAAGAGAATCAGTCTGATTACGAAAATCCAGACGTACAGTACGTGTGACAATGACGCTTGATGCTGGCAAGGTCGTAGTATAAGTGCTGCCTTGCTCCGTCTGAGTGTACGTGACGGGAGGCAGGGTACTTGTTTCAACTATGATCGATGTCGTCCCAGGAAGTGTAATGGTTTGAGCGGGTCGGGTGATCTGTGGTACGCATAGATGTTAGCTACATACGATGGCAGACAGAAAATTAAGGGGGCAGTGTTCGCAAAGGCGAGTTCTCAAAAGCGGCAGAAGGTCTCTAATCTGGGTGATTGTTGCCAGGTCTTGGGAGCAATTCTAATGCGGGGTATTCCATATTTCAAAGGAAAAATGTATAAATCAAGACGTACCGTATCCACTTTAGTCACTCCAGGTTGGGTGTAGGTCGTGCCGGGCAGGGTAACCTAAATCTCCAAGTCAGCTTCCTTATAACCTGAAAATGTCAAAATAAATGGCTTTGGGGACTTACCGTATTCACATCGGTTACTCCAGGTTGAGTGTAGGTAGTACCCGGCAGGGTGACCTAGATTTTCAAGTCAGCTACTATTTGAACTGCGCTTTTCAGCATTCGAGGTTGTAAGCTTTCTATGCGTACCGTGTCCACTTCGGTTTGACCGGGCTCAGTGACCTAGATGCCCTAATTAGCCGATGTGCCAACTTGGCTTTTCTGCGCTGAGAGCGGATTGAGGACATACCGTCTCTACTTCGGTTACACCAGGCAGAGTCTGAGTCGATGCAGGTAGCGTCACAATTTGCGTGGTCCCTGGTGCTGTCCGAGTTAGAGTCGAAACATCAACAATCGTGGTTGGGGTTCCTGATTGCGTGATCGTTTGAGTGAAACTCTCAATCTCCGTGAAAGTCGACGCAGGCAAGGTTCGAGTTGAGGCGGGAAGGGTGAGAGTTCGCGTGGATCCTGGCTGTGTCCGAATTACAGTCGAGGTGTCAACTATCGTGGTTGGGGCTCCTGACTCCGTGATCGTTTGAGTGAAAGTCCCTATCTCTGTAAATGTCGATGCAGGCAAGGTCTCAGTTAGAGTGATATAGACACTGCTGGCTGGAAGCGTTGAGTACTCGGTAGTGTCGTACGTGAGAGTTTGCGTGGATCCTGGCTGTGTTCGAGTTACAGTCGAGACATCAACTATCGTGGTAAGGGCTCCTGACTCTGTAATCGTTTGAGTGAAACTCTCTATATCCGTAAATGTCAAAGCAGGCAAGGTCTCAGTTTGAGTGATATAGACACTGCTGGCCGGAAGGGTGGAGTACTCGGTAGTGTCGTATGTAAGAGTTTGCGTGGATCCCGGCTGTGTTCGAGTTACAGTCGAGACATCAACTATCGTAGTCAGGGCTCCCGATTCTGTAATCGTTTGAGTGAAACTCTCTATATCCGTAAATGTCGAAGCAGGCAAGGTCTCAGTTTGAGTGATATAGACACTGCTGGCTGGGAGAGTGGAGTAATCGGTGGTCGCGTATGTAAACGTCTGAAGAACCAGTTAACTAGAGATAGAGGGCTTCAAGGACTTCGACAACTTACCGTCGTCACCGGGTAGCTACTAGTCGTCGTTAAGAACACTGAAGTTGTTCGATAGGATGTGACAGTCTACAGATATGTTAGCAGAAATTTTATAGCGAAGGGGGGCTTGCTGGGTAAGATATTCAATTATCAGAGACATACATAAGGAACGCTCTCAGTGATTGTGAAAGAATGATCCGAAACGATTGTAGAGAGCTGTGAACACAAAAATCAGTCTACTTCGAACTTGACTCCAGGGTGCCGAAAGCGGTCCAAGACCTACCAGAGTAGACACGCTATAGATAGTGTCGGTCGACGTTGTCCAGAAACTCGAAACCACTGTACTTGTGACAATCTAGATCAGAGCACGTTAGCCAACTCCCAGGTATAGGAATGATACAAGCATGCAATGGCAACAACGCAAGTTGGCCGTGCACCGAACGGTTATGTAACCATGTAGGCCGAAGGGCGCTGGCGATTGGGTCGCCTTAGGTCCGTGCCAGTCGTTCCATCATATTACGGCCGCAAGATGAAATGCCAGATATGATGCTGTCCGGTCTTATCTGATAAAATTGAGATTGAACGGCTCCGGAAGAGCAATTCAAAGGGTTCCAATGGCAAGCGAAGAGCAAACATGGTCCGTATCTGCCATTCGAACCAATAAAGACTGAAGCGCATCGAGACTTACCGATGTGGAGACATCTGTCACAGTACGGCTTATCACGTCCGTAGTAGTGGTTGGTTCTTCCTATTTACGTACGCAAGTCAGTAATCGACTCTCAAGTGGCGCTTTAGTGGTAGGGACGTACTAGAGTCGTAGTGTAAGGAATGGACGTGGTAATGTACTCGGTATACGGAATGGAGGTGGTGAGATAGGATGTGCTCCAAAGCGTTGTCGAAGAAATTACCGTGACGGGGAAACTGGTTGTCAGGATCGAGACTGAAACCTGTTGGTTGAGAAGTATGATTTAGTACATTCTGATCGAGACAGAACGGTTGGAAAAAGCATAAGGTCAAAACATACCGATGTGACAGTGGCTGTCGTGTATATGTCTTGGGTCGTAGTCGTCGTGACATCCTAGAATGTTGGTGAGCAATTTGCCCACACACTTAGGTCCTCCTCCATGACTATCCTGCCACGGTGGCCCCGACCGCATATCGCAAGACGAAAGCAATTTTGCGTACCTCGGTGAAAGTCAAGGTCTGATACGACGTCAAAGTATAAGGAACGCTGAGGGTGCTGTAGATCGTCGTCCAGAAACTGGAAACGACAGTATGGTCGACTGTCGTCGTTACCGGATAGCTGTAAAAGTTTTAGTAATTTTCCGATCCATAGGCTCGAGATTTGACTGGGAACGCACCTATAAGTGCTCACGCTAGTAGCCCATGTGGTGATATAATCGGTCTCGGTCGAGTAGATGTCCTGAAAAAAATCGAGTTAGCTTCAACTTGTAACAATATTCCAGCATTTGAGGGCAGGAGAGCTGGATACTCACAGATATCACTGTGGTAGGCTCTAAGATTGTAGTAGGCTCCAAGATTGTGGTAGGCTCTAGGATCGTGGTAGGCTCTAGGACCGTGGTAGGCTCCAGGACCGTGGTAGGCTCCAGGACCGTGGTGGGCTCCACATCTGTCAAAGTAGAGTAAATACTGTCGGTCTCGGTCGAGTAGATGTTCTTGGAAACTAGTCAGCGCATTTCTTCTCATGCCGGCGTATTCTCATCTTGCAAATTTACAGCTCTAGACTTACAGAGATGATCGTGGTCGACTCTATGTCCGTCAAGGTCGAGTATATGGTGGAATATTGATCATCGGTAGCCGTGGAATAAACAGTCTTGAAAAATATTAATGGCCAACCCAGTGAGTAGTCAACAGAAGACTCGGGATCTTACAGTGGGAGATACTTCCACGTTTGTCACCGTCGTATATATTGAGTCCGTCTGTGTCTATTGTCAGCTCTGACTCTTATTGTCTGCGTTTCAGCTCCAAACATACCAGAGTGCTCACAGTGGAGAAGGTGCTGATAATGGTGGAGTAAACCGTATCCACGTAAGTTGTCGTCTGAGGTCAGTGAGTTAGTACGCATTCATAGAACTAAAACAAACAAAACCAAAAAAATTCAAATCGAATGGGAACCAGTGTATCAGGAACAGTTTCTTGCAGCGAGGCCAGCTTCAATCAAGCTCGGAGCTCGAGTAGGACAACATGCCCAAGGGTTAGGGACTTGTGCCAAGAGGAAAAATAGATAGGAGAACTTATAAGCACGTACTGTTGGCACCACTTCGATGATTGTTTGCGAGTACGTTGTGGTGAAGCTGGTGGTCTCGGTCGATGTGGTAACCTGCACTGAGGGTCAGTCTGATTTTCAAGGGGGGGGGGGCAGTGTCTTGGCTGAGGGGACAAGTGACTTACGTAGGTTGATACTGTGGTAGTGGTTCGCCACTCAGTTGTATCATACGTCGAAATCTAGGTGTGTCTAGTTAGTCCTCGACGTCCTCAAAGTTGTTACAGTGCTAGCGCCTTTGTAGACACGACCATAGCACGCATCATCTGCTCGCAGGCCAGAGGGATGAGCGCGAGTGGAAGTATAACAGCTTGTCGCTCCGCGACAGCTAGTGAGATCGAACAGGGCTGGCCTTGCTAGCATTATGTTTTCAAGGAAAAGCTACAAGCTCTTACGATAGTCTGGGTAACATCCTTAGTGACGTCCTGGTCATGAAAATGTGTTAGTCTTTGTCAGAATGAATAAAACGGGCGTCTTCGACATACCTGGGTCGTTGTGTGATCGACAGTGGTTGTCGTTGGTACTTTCGAAGTAACTGTGCTAGTAGCCCAGTATGTGATTGACTGCACGAAGAAATGGCATTAGCCCATCAGCTGGTGATCTGCAAATAAACAGAAGTCTATGGGTAAGCCCAATAGCATCACGCTGGCTTGAAAAATCTTGCTGTCGTGTCGAGCTACATTCCTGCATGTGCAGAGACAGACGGACAGCAGAGACTTGAAGGCGAGACAAGGAATACCTACATCTGTCGTGGTGGTCGTGAGTATTGACGTCAAGACTACGGTGCTCACAGGGAAGCAACTCGTAGAAGGTGTAGGTGTCTGTGAGATGACGCTTGTGACCACCGAGGAACTGCTTCGAGCAGGACAATCCGTGATCGTCGGGGCACATGATGTTACCGTGTAATACTAGTAAAACATTAGCATTTTGGAGCTCTGGGCTAAAGCATGAAATGGCATGTGCGGGTATCTCATCGCCAATGCGAGACCACATTTCGTTGAGGGAACTCAAGGCTGCTTACAGATGTGACTACGACGGTGCTGGTATCAACCTCGGCAGCCAGGACAGCGTAGGCTGCTGGAGTTATAGTCGAGCATGCTGAAATAGTGACGGTGTATGGGTACGACTAGCGACGTGGTGGTCAGTCAAGACAGGCATATTGTGTAGCCCATTCTAATGTCGATAGAACATTCCGAAATGACTCTGAGAGAGAAACGAAGTTTCTTATGTCTACCCGCCACCTTCTCATTCCAATGCACGGCTTCAAGCAATTTAAACTTACTGAGACAACAGTTGTTGGCACAAAATCGGTCGTCCTGAACTTGATATTAGCTTGAAAAGGCTTGTCCACGATGCAATGCAGCCTCAGTCAATGACTCACAGATATGTCGTAGTCGTCGTTATAGTTTCCCAATCCGTGGTGGTACTCCTGAATATTTATTAGCAAGGTCTGATTGACCCGGACCGCGTTCGGAGCTATCGCGTAGCAACCAGTAAAGTTCAAGGTCCTCAGACTCAATGAAGCTCCTTCTCTTGGGTGCACAACTCACAGAACAATGTCCGTATCAGTTATCCTATATACACTGTCAGCAAGCTCTGCTCCAATTTAAAAGTGAGAAGCTTTGCTGGTTTGCGATCTGCGCTTCGGTGCAACCATTTATGACAGGGCTAGACTCACGTAGAATCGATTACAGCAGTCTCAGTCGTACTAATTTAATCATCAGCCAAAGCGACCTTCATATGTAGCAATCGAGCCCGCATAATTTGGCTCGATCATATAAGAGAATACAAGTCTTGCAGGCAGCGGACTTACGTCTCCCAATCTGTCTCCGTTGTACCCGGTTGCTGACTGACGACATAGATACTTGTAGTGATGTAGGCCGTGACCGTGCTGGCGATTTGGCAGGTTTCCGAAGTTGGAGTTCCCTGAGGGTATGAACTTGGGCTCCATGTGCTCGATTCCACGCTGGACGACGTGGGAAGGGTTGACTGCGGGTATGAAGTTGGGCTCCATGTACTCGATTCCGCGCTAGATGAAGTGGGAACGGTCGACTGAGGGTATGAACTTGGGCTCCATGTGCTCGACTCCACACTGGACGACGTGGGGAGGGTCGACTGTGAGTATGAACTTGGGCTCCATGTGTTCGAATCCACACTGGACGACGTGGAAATGGTCGACTGTGAGTATGAACTCGGGCTCCATGTGCTCGATTCCACGCTGGACGACGTGGGAACGGTCGACTCTGAGTATGAACTCGGGCTCCATGTGCTCGATTCCGCGCTAGATGAAGTGGGAGCGGTCGACTGCGGGTATGAAGTTGGGCTCCATGTACTTGATTCCACACTGGAAGACGTGGACGACGTGGAAGGTGTTGGTTGCGGGTATGAGCTTGGGCTCCACGTGCTCGATTCCACGCTGGAACATCCCGAACCTTCCTCTTTCACCGTTATGTATGAGGTGAATGTTGAAGCTGGCTGTGTATATGTTGTCGTAAGCGTCTCGTTCTGGCCCCAAACCGTCGAAGTCGACCATTGAGTCTCCGTCAGATAGCTTGTTGCTCCCGTGCATTCCGGATATAGCGTCGTGGTGCTCCAGCAATCATCGGCGCAGACGGCGGTAGTCGTGGCATATGAGCCTGACGACAGAGCACCCGCCCCCACTACCAGTGCCCCAAGAACACCGGCCACATAGCGAGAGACCATTGCGCTTATGCTCGAGTCCGTCGGGACCGCGCAGAAAACGAGTGTTCAGCGGTAAACCGACCGTGAAACGAGGGGATGGACAGAACAAGTGAACCTTCTGTCGATTCTTGACAAGCTGGAGGACGACAGAGCGAGCGTGCTCGGAGGGGGGGAGGAAACCCGGTACCTGGCGATCTTATGTGAAGTGACTAGGGTGGTCCAAGCCAAGAAGCCCACCAGCTTCTCGGGGTGGGAACGGCCCAATGACGAAGGTGCCAAATTTGCTGGCAAGCAGGTATCGTACTCGACTACAGCACGACATGGGCGCCACTCACACGGGCCGAAAGAAGGGTTGGATTGGCGGGACCGCAATACGTGTTGGCAGCAGCCTCGCCAGAGCGGATCTTCCCTACCGCTGCTCGATGACGGGACAGCTTGAGCGAACGAACTCGTTTTTGGCCACTTACACCATCTGCGCACAATTTGAAAAGCGAGTGGCAAATGATTTGCACCTTGCCCAGGATTTCAGTCAAGAAAACACAAAAAGAGATATTAGCATCGACGTTTAGAGAAGCTTGTACTGCCTGGTGACTACCACCCGCAGACGGGAGTATGCAAGGCCCAAAGGCTCCAGTCGAGAGCTTTGCAAGTGGGGACCGCTAGTCCAGGATCATGCAGAAGTGACAACGAAGGAGGGACCTTTCGGAGATATTGCCTAGCAAGTCCCAGTTGTACAAAATGATGACAGGCTTCTCTTCGTTTTGTCCAGCCCTCAATACGGACTGAATTGGCGGCCGGCCCATGTCTCTGGCTCGCGGCGCTACTTGGACTTAAGGCAAGTTAGATGTTCACGACAGCCCACATGGGTCATGGATCCGGGATACAAGATGGGCATGGGAGACAGGCATCTTGTCCACAGACAGAAGTCAAGCTGTTAAGCTGTTCGGTCCTCAAGCTGTCGGCGAAACAGCGGCTCGTATCCAAGACGTGCCAATGAAATGAAGAGACAGGACCTTGAGAGAAGTTCCTCGCTGACCAAGGTGACATGACCGTAGATACCGCGCCATCCGATCTGCAGCTGAATTTTCAAAGGCGGGGCAAGAAGAAGAGGCTCTTGTTATCGGTGGTTCCTCTTGAGGGAGGTTGCAGCAAGGCTTCAATGATGCAGGTCAGCATTTTGTGGAATAAGACAGCTACCCTAGTCGACAGGGGAGAATGCAGTCTAGGGTCTAGTACCCATGGACCAAAACCCGGGTCCCCAAAGAACACAGGAACTAGATGATAGCATTAGTCAGGTACGCGGCGATGGCGTCGAACGTTCTTGAAGGGCCGAGGACCCTTTCCTTGTGTTAGCCACCAACCATCGTAGTGCAGGCTGTCTATATCAGAGCAGCTAGCATCGGCTCCTGTCGTAGAATGGAATACAACGAGAGACAAGGATGCGCGAGTCAGGCTCTCACATCGACTGTTAGCAGGTCGTGGTAGCATTGCTGAAGCTCCAGCCAAGGCTGAGAAAAGATTCGAGGTACCGATGGAAAAGACTCGTTATGACTTTGGTCGCCGCTGGCTGGATCTCTTTCGCTCTCCGGGTGTTGTTCTAGAAGCGAGCGACGAGACTCTCGCATGGGCAATATGCATGTTGAAGCTTTTCTTTTTCCGATCGCAGCAAGTGGTATGGCGGCTTATTGTAAGCGTGGGTGACAATAGTGCGCTTTAGTGCTGATTTGTGGATATGCATGCCCCACCAGCGCTCTTGATTGGACGGTGGTGCCAGTATACTCAGTCTCGTAAGCCGTAGTCATGACTTGGATACCACGCCCTCGACGCCCTCAGACTCTCATTGGCAATGCGAATGAGTATCTTGATACGTAGCAAAGGCCATTACGAGCTAGCGATCACCGGAGCATGTTGGATTTGCCCACTTGACTGCGCAAGTGGGTGGGAGGGGACTGGGAGCGGAAGACAGATGTCGTCTTCACCCGCCCCTCCACAACAAGGTGTCATCGGATGCGACTGCTCAGCGACACAAATGGACATGTTGGCGGGTCGCCCAAGCCGAAATATGGATACCATCGATCCAAAAGGCCGTGCTTGGTCTGTTGGTGCACGCAGTGTAACAATGCAGTTGGGAGGGGAAATGGCTGGGGAAGAAGAGGTGTAGTCAAGAGCGGGTCCAGTGGCGCCTACCGGATTGGCTCGGGACTCCGGCTGCACTAGCCGATTCTGTCCATCTCCACTAGGATTATCCATGCTTTCACGGCATTGTCTGTGCGCTGTTCCCGACGACATCCTCACCCATGAGCAGCCAAAGCGCACAGCCTTCCATCTTCATCCACTTCACCGCTGGCTCACGCCACTTGACGGAACGTTTCCTCTAGTCATCGTCCCGATCAAGCGAACCAACATGTCAAGATCGGCAAGCCTTGCGCATTTGCTTGTCATTGACCACGAGGATGTCGCACACCACGCTGTTCAGTCCAACTGCTTGCAACTTACAGTACCACCTAGATCCTCTGCCCTTCGGTTGAAGATCGAACTCTCATGATATTTCAACAACAGTGAAATAGCATCAATAATAACGAGCAGCTTCGCAGGTGTTGACGGCACCAGCTGGTGGGAACATAGCCGTCTCCCCATTGGAGCGGTATCGGTCCTAGTCGAGCTCAATTACCCACATTTGCGGCTGAAAAGTCGAGAACATCCTTCGAGCCCCGCCTTCCTGAATGCAACCAGAAGCACAGCGTTCTCCGTTCTCTGGGCACCAGTGAAGTAGATTCGAGCCACCCACTGAGGGAAATGCAGTCGAATTAGGACGTTCACGTGTGGTTGTACTCACGTAATCTAACCCTGTGCGGCAGGTGGGCTTATTTGTTCGGCACACCCCGAAAGGACCATTCGAAGAGGGGGGCAAGGATATATTTGCCTTGTTCTTGTCTCACTCCCTCCGCCAACTTTGATTCAACAGGCACACCTCGGCCATGCAATGCTTCTAGGTCTTGTCTGCCTGCTTTTGTTTTCTTTTGCTCCTGCACGCTTGGGTCCAAGTTGCTCACTTCTGGTGTGCTAGACGACCGGCCAGTCCGAGGCCATCAACTGGGATGCGTTGGTTGAGGTTGTCTTCGAGGTCATGTGTCAAGACCATGTTCGCTCGTGCGGTGGCGGCGGATCAAGACTCAAACATGGCCTGACAAAGGCTTGTCGATCGCACCCATTTGATGAAAATCCCGAGGCGGGCTACTGTTGTATTTGAGTTTCGCAGAGCTCTCATAATCCTACACATGCACACTTGTGCAACAGTGGGTCAAGCGCTGCGAATGCAAAGGCCAGAAAGATGGAGCCAACCTGCCAACCTGGGGCCCCGCCCGGGCTGCCGGGTTGCCCCACCATCCCATGCAGTCAGGCCGTAGAGACCGTCCAGGCCGCTTGCATGCATGTCCATGCTCGATAAGGCACGACAGCCGTCTATGCAGACACGTCGGCTGCGCTGCACTGGCAGAGTACATGCAAATGTCTCCTTGTGCAAGATTCACAATTCTATTGCTCGAAATAGAAGTGAGCTTGCAACGGGGGAAGCACAACGTCGAAGCCCATCCGAATAGCCAGATAGGTGGGCTGGCTGGCAGGAAGGCGAAATGGTCAGTTGGACGGCAAGGTTGCAAATCCTTCGAAGCCACGAAAGCCAAGTGTTCTGCGGCTGTACACAGTAAGCCGCAAAAAAACTTGTCCACCGCGATACAAGGACATCTGTGCACTATCGATGCTGTGCCTCATCCCTGCCATCCCACAATTCATGGTCCATCTCTTTCTTACCCACTATGCAACAATCAGCGTCGAAGTCTCGACTAGCCCGGTAACAATCAGGCTCTGCAGCCGATACTCAATTGGTCTGGAGCAACACACCTTTCCCACCACACTTGCAGATCATAGGGCTATTGGGACTTCGCTTCGCCACCCTCTTCAAAGACGGGTGCTTGTTGATGATTACCTTACCTGCTCGGGCACGCAGACTCGCCTAGTCGTAAGGAATTCTTGGGCTTCATGATATTCAACTCAACTTATGCAAATTTCACATATTGAAACAACCGGTCAAACGCTGCCCAAATCCCGTCTTGCAGTCGCTACCAGAGGCCCTGCCCTGGCCAGAGGCTCACAAGTGGTGCGTCTACTTGCCGCGGACTTGTTCCTTATCCGACTTGCGTGACTTGGCTGTGGCCTATACGAACGACGCCTAGTTCTTCTTGAGCCTCCACCTTTTTTGGGTCAATACTGGTCAATACTGCATATTCTATATTCGCGCGTTTTTCTGGACATCGTGCACAAGTCTACATCATCTTGGCACAACTGACCTTCGATCTCACCAACCCGCATTTGCATTTTCTTCTGTCTTTGCAGAGCAGTTCCCATCTGAGCTTTCTCACTCTTGGGTGTTTCTTATTTGGTGTGAAGTTGTCCAGATCAGCATAACCGTCGTCGCATTGAACCTGCCATACCGGGGGCGACCATGTTCTCGCTTCCCATTATAGCGGGGTTGGCCTCGGTTGGGCTGGCCCAATACGCCGGTTGGGATGTGGAAAATGGCCAAAACAGTAGTACCATGTGTACCTGGCAATCCCTACGAGGTAAGGCCCTTGACAATATTGACAAGGCCTCGTCCGCTGACGAACGAAGCCTCTATCGTGAGAGACACAGTGTATATGGATGGCGGTGATCTATATTGGACACCAGGTTACAATGATGGGTCATTTCAGACACCGACTGAGGATCGTTCGTGATTTTTAGTCCGGCTATTATGAATGTCGTATTCTGACCATATTTCAGATTCTCCATTCGGGACCTTTTCACTTTCGCTTAACCTCTCTGTTCCCTTCACCGTCTCGCAAAACATCAGTGCCCTCTTTGGCAATGTATCCAAAGGCTCATCGGCGAACCTGTACTATGATGGTGCGATGCTCGCGAACAATTTTGAGTGGTTCCTCTATGGCGGGATGACCCAAGATACCGATACGTTAGTCCCGGAATCCGACAACGTGGTTTGGGAATACCAAATCTCAGACTATGCAGTCGACGCGACGGCCTTTGCAGCTGGCCCCAAAACGTACGAAATAAGCAGGACTGGAAACATCAGCACACGATACATCGCATACGGCGGAGCAGCCAACGTGCCTTCGGAAAATCTGTCTTTCTATTTTTCCGGCCTTCATAGTCCTAGTTGGGGCGAGATCTTTTTTCCAAATGGAAACATATCCTCGACCGCGGTCAACGTGTCGAATACGCTCATCTCGCTTGATTTTTCCACCCAGAACCAGGAAAGCTTCACCAATTACACACTGCCAGATAGCATATCGGGGCGGGCGAACCCAGAGCTGGTCTGGGTCCCCGTTGGAGAGCAAGGTATTCTGGTTGCTCTGGGAGGCGTGGTCGATCCCGAGTTCGTTACTGATAATCGTGTATCTATCAACGCCACGGCTAGTGTAAGCTCCAACTCCTACCTGTCATGATAGACTTTGGGCTAATGTCTTTCGTGTCCCTATAGGTAGCACAAAGCCCTGCGTTCATGACCGACATTGACATCTATGACATTGCGAATAAGGCCTGGTATACGCAGTCTACCACTGGTTCAGGTCCAGGACAACTCACAGAAGGTTGCGCTGTCATGCAACCCGCAGAAGATTATTCAAGTTTCAACATCTATTGGTATGGAGGCTACGACGGTCTGAATGCGTCCGTCGACTCTGCTTGGAACGATGCGGTCTGGGTTCTTTCTCTCCCAAGCTTCACATGGAACAAATTCAGCGACGCCCGAACTGGAAAGGCTCGCGCAGGACACAAGTGCGTGATGCCCTATCCTGACCAGATGCTAGTCATTGGCGGAAACAGAGCTCAAACGGGAGGAAATACTTACGAATGTCTCACCGACATCGTCCAACTGTTCAATGTGAGCTCCGCCACGTGGCTAGACAGCTATGACCCGACTGTATGGTCAGATTACTCGGTCCCCAGTGTCGTTTTTGAAGCAGTCGGAGGCGACGGGTCTGGCGGCGCCACAGTGACCAAGCCTTCCAGTTGGGATGATTCGGCACTTGGCGACGTATTTCAAGTTGCGTATGCTACTTCGAAAATCACGACCTACTACCCATATTCCCCGGCCACCACAACAGCGCCAGGCACGAGCTCAACTGCCTCGACAGGCGGCAGCAACAGCAGTGGCAGTAGTGTGCCTAAATTCCTCCCACCTCTCCTGGGAGTTCTCCTGGGCCTCATTCTCATCTCATCCATCGCCGTCGGTATCGTGCTATGGAGACGTCGCAGGTTGCTCAAGAAGAATGGCGGCGTATCGGAGGCCTCTGATAACGAGCATGGCGGTCGCATCATGTCTTGGATCAACGGCCAGCGAGAAACCTCGGGAGCCAAGTCGGAGACCGTCACCACCAGTGATGAAGTTTTCCAACCCGGCAGTCCAGATCCAGACGTGGGCTTACGCTATACGCAACAGCCCGCATTCGGATCGTACTACGAACAGCAACATCAACGCTCACCACACGAAGTGGCAAACAATGAAATTGTTGAACTACCAGGTAAGTCAGCATATCCATCTAGTTCAAGACACAAAGAATTGTACGCTAAGTGCTCCCTTCTCTTTGCTTTAGCAACGCCTAGCCCTGCTGAACTCTCTGACAATCCGATGACCCCGAGCGACATCGTCCAACGCACCCTCAGCGGTAATCACCCACGCGATGCCAGCTCGCTCGGATGGAGCTCCATGCAAGCTACGGACCAAGGCAGCATGGTAAGCAGCACCTCGTTCGCACGCAACGCACCTGGGCCTCCACCCCCTCCCTCTTCGACTTCACATGGCGGAGGCGCATCCTCTGTAGCCGGATCTTCTTCGCAACCCACATCAGCAGCAGCAGCAGCAGCCGCCGCCGCCAACAATAACAACAACAACAACAACAACAACAACAACAAGGATCTCCCCGAGCTCCCTTCTGGTTCACCGCGCGGCGACTCGGGTGTCTCGGCTTTCAGCGAGCGTGAGCGCTCGCACTTGCGCAACACCTCGGACCCAGCGACGGTCAGCACTATGGATGCGGTCATTGCGCCGCCGCCGCGGAGCCAGACAACGACCGGAAACCGTGTGGCGAGTCCACCTATCTTGGAGGAGGGCGTGCTCGAGGCTGCGAATCAGACGGCACAGCTGCCCAGCATGGTAAGTCCGCCAACAGATGGGACGGCAGAGGGTGAGGACTACGTAGGGGCTAGGACTATGCACGGAGTCTTGGTCAGTCCGGTGGAGGCCAGGACAGAGGCCCCGAGGCCCGGGAGTCGGAAGAGCGCGTTCCGGGAGAGCGCAGAGGATTTAGGTGGTGATGAAAGATCGTAGATATCAGCGCACAAGGGCTATCTTTGTTAATGATAGCATATTTTCGTCTTATAATAATTATCCGCCATTCGGCCATTCGGCATAAAAGTTGGGTTGGCAAGATTCGAGCACTCTGACCCCGACGAAGACGCGGCGTCCGAGATGATTTGCTACCAAGTCTTCATTACTGACAAGAATATTGCCTGGTAACGAAACGAAATCCCGAGACTTCGAAACGTTCTCCTGCCCCCATCTCATTTACCGCTCACAATAGTTAGCCCCGTCTTACGCCAAGGACATCCGCTTCGTTCACACCTAAGCGAGGTGTATAGAATGGGACTACAAAGCAGGTCCTGCGCAACTAACTTAGCTTGAGAGGCTCTATCTTAGGCCGGTCAGATGAGAAGCTAGATTTCAACATATGCCTCTAAGATCGCAGATGAGCTGCGAAAGCAACAAACGGAACCCCCAACTCCGATGTGTTCATCGAAGTAGCAAGAAACCCTGTACGGCATATTCTGAGCCAGCAAGCCTTACAAAGCAACTTGGGAAGAGTCACCGCTGACCCAGAGTAAACACAGTTTTGGACATGGGGTTAGATCGGTAATCAGTAATTGACATAAGTAGAGGCACCTGGCTATCATGACCGAAAATGTATTTCCCGATTATTTGCAACAATATACACGCTCCAAGCCGTTACAGATCCACGTCGTCCAGTGCTCAATGATAAAGACCATTTGCATACCTAGGTTGGTAGGAATGCTTGATTGTTTTTCCTCCTTTCCCAGTGACATTAATCTGTACAAAGGATCATTAGAAACACAGAGAACCAAGGAGGAACGAAATCCCATACCCATTCTAACATAGAGAGGAGCCACCTCCAAAGTGCTCGTTGCAAACATCGGTGCAGCTCTGGCCGGACTTTGGCGTCAAGTCTTCACAGACGCCGCCGCTGGCAGCTGAGCAAAAACACCCACCAGCAGAGGCAACGCTGGAAACCATAGCGACTAGAAAGACAGTAAAGATTTGCATGATGCCGTTTTCTTTGGATAAGAAAGAATTTGATGAAGACAAGGTTTCGGATGGATGTCGTCTTAGGCTTCCAAGGTTGTATGTAATTCAGGCGCGTGATGTAGGAGGAGGGTGACGGGCCAGCTTGAATTTCGAAGGCATCTTGCAGAAAGTGATCACTTCTTATAGGTATACATCCACAGTTACCGAACCTGCTAATCAAGTCGCAGGTTGCACGATTCAGGAACCTAGAATGGGTCGTGGGCCTCCTCTAATTCTGAAATATATTGGTGCCAAGGGGCAATTGTCTCGTCTACTTCAGGCAACCGAGGCGTTAGAGACAATGGTAGAGTCTATTCCTGGACACAACATACTATGCAGTACAGTTTCAAATTTCAATTCCCATTGGCCACATCGAATTGGTCCACTTGCGGCGCGCGCTCGACAAGATTGTTTGATTCTACCATAGTAAAAATATGACCCATGTAAACAAACCACCGACCTCATTTTGGGAGATGATCACAAAGGTCATGACTGCGATGCTACTTTGCTAGGTTCTTCAATAGAATTATGTAATCAATTTCTTCCCATCGTGGAAGGTCTTTGCACAAATTGCTTTGACAACTGCGCCTTAGATGATGTTCCCCCGCTTGCATAACTGCCTAAGTATCATTGTACTGTACTTCTTGGTGGTGATCTTACAATTGAAATGGGGCTGCACCTGCAGCATTGCTTACAGAACCTACCAAAATCCCTAGGTGCAGTACCTCCCTATGTAGGTAGGTATCTCACTTTTTATCACCTGCACCAGCATGCGGCTCTGCTTTATCGCATCTACTTATTCTCCACCTCAGCTCCCAGCCTCGTCAATATTCTCCCCCTCAATTTACATTTACAGGTGCCAAGGTTATGCTCCGATTCTAGTACCAAATCCTTAAACCGTCAAGCGAATTTGATCGTTTCGTTTCATACGGGCGGCAGGCATGGACAACCTAGACGTCCTGATCAAGCGCCGGGACGAGCAGCACGCTGCATACCTGCAGACAAATCATCGTGTAGAAGAGTTGCTCCTCGCCGCGGCATCCCCTCCGTCCTCGCCAGTGCGAGACGCGCCCCGGAGCCCGGGAGCGTCTGCATCATCCCCACAGACAACCTCTAATTCTCGACCACCTTGGCGTCAACAGTCAATTGGTCTTGACTCGGTCATCACGTCGTCCGCCTCCCGGGCCACAGGCGAAGGATCCGACGACGAAGAAGACGGTGAGGAGTACTATGTGCAGACGCCGCTGGAGAAACAGCAGTACGACCACGATGGTCTCAGAGCACATTTACGATCATTCAAATTCAGCTCTGCCTCTAGGGTCCTCTTGCGCGGTGTCCTCGATGATCCAGCTTTCCTCTCCAAGCCAACACTATTCCCAACTCAAAAAGGCCCTGTAGCGGACCGCAGCCACCTGAGTCACCACCAAGTGTTCGAGGTTGGAACAGATGGTGCACCACTGCCCGTTGAGCTGCGCGAGAGTGAACGGCCACCGTACAATGCGCTCGTCATCTGGAACACCATCAAGGACGTGAATGCCACTAACGTGGAAGACTCAACGAAGCGGAATGCAGTCGGCCGTATATCAATTATACAAGAACCATCCCCCATTCTTTTCGGCGCCATCCATTACACCATGCACCGTTACTTTGACGTTGACGAGCTGTATCGGCATCTCCTCTCGCCCGAGGGCTCGTCCGCTAGCCTTGACCGCGCATTGTTCGTCATTTCGTTCCTATTCATCTTTACACATGCTGGGGTCCTGCACATGCCAAGATGAGGATCTAGATTACATTCAAGACACGTTGTCCTAGAAGCAATTCCTCAATACACTAAGCTGACTCAGGCACTAACATCAATAGTCACGCCGACGAGAGGCACCAGCGAAGCTTTGTCTTCAACCTCGAGTACATGACACTCATTGGCGAGGATTGCCAGCCCTTGCCATGGCAACTATCCGACAGCCAGAAAGAGCGTAGATCGGACCACATTGCCATAACGCGGTGCAGTTCCGTCGTCGCGCTGTGGCTGGGTGGACCGCCCATCAAGAAGCTCAAAAGCCGTTCCCGACGCGCAAAGGGCCTTCACGCAGCCCACACGCACGGCTACGCATATGATCCGTTCGGTCCCTGGCAGGTTCTCAACGTCCAGTGCTATCCGGACTGGAAGAGCAGCCTAGACGTCCACGATTCGACGCGGCATTATGTCAACGGCGTCGAGGCCTTTATGGTATCGCTGTTGGGCGAATTGGTGGACGCCGAGGGCCGCTTCGAGGCCATCTACCATAAAATCACCAAGCTCGTCACACCGCCGCTGGATTTCATGTTTAACGCGGACGTCAGGGAGCGGCTGCTATTCGAGGACGCCGGGTTTACTTATGTGCGCCGGTACTTTTGGGCGACACAAACTTTGGGTATTATCAAGAACAGTATCAAGACCATGATTGACGCATATGAGGACAATTTCACCGACGAGGTCTGGGCCGGAAATCATAAGTCCTTGTGGCCGCTTCTGGAGGAGCAGCGCCAACGCAACATATACTTCAGGAAGAAAATGAGCACTCTTCGCAATCGTTTCAATCAGCAGATCCTCAAGCTGAAGAGCCTGATTGGTGAAATTGACGATCGCCGCGCTGAAATTCAGAACCTGCGCGAAGAATTGTTCATAGGGACCAGCATCCAGGAATCACGAAAATCAGTTGAGAACTCCGACATCACTGTTCAACAGGGACACAATATCAAACTCCTCACCATGGTCTCAATATTCTTTTTGCCGCTGACGTTCGTAACGTCAGTATTTGGCATGACAAATAGTTTGTCTTTTTTTTCTTCTCCCCCTGTTCTCGTAATGACAAATGTTGACTAAAACTAATATGTATCTGCTACCTTGGTAGTGCCAACTGACGAACACTACTGGCAATTTGGGATTGTGACGGCGTGCGTCTGCGTCCCGTTCTTCATCCTCATCGGTTCGCTCAATACCACTCGTGGCCTCCATTTCTGGCGCCACAGGGTAGTCACTGCTATTGTGGAATTTCTGAATTGGATGTTCAAGCATGGGCGTGCGGGATCGGCTGTTGGTACAGACGGTCAAGGGCAACAAGATGACGAAACGAGATCTAGCTCACCATTATCCCCTAAGCCTACGGCGAGGCCCATACCAAGTACTAGGCACGCGCGACATCAAGCAGGCCATATGTCGGTTACTCCTAATGAAAACTTGGAGACTCGCAAGCCTTTTACTGAGCGTCGCCCTTGGCTTACAGCCCAGACGTCGTCACAGATCGCTCATACAATCAAGGAAGAAGTCGAGCGCACTGGGGCTGTCAGTCATGGCCCAGGAGATTCTCAAGGGCCTGGGTAAGAGACTCGAGGATGAGAGTCGATTCTATCGAGAGCAGGGCGCCGACATGCTCAGCAATGGAAATCCAAGTAGGTAGTAATTGGTGCAGCTGAGATAAAAGATATGTAATTCATACTTCGAAAATTGTTCACTGATTCAATCCGCTTACGGCCCCGACAACATCAAAAGGCTACCACGTTGGAATGTCTTGTCCTCGAACGCATCTCCCTGACAAAACGATCTCTGCCCCAGCGCCTCCAGGCTTCGCTCGCCAGTCGCCAAGCCAATTGACACCACTCCCTGGACTTCCAAGGACCAAATCTATCAGAAACATCAACGATAAGCAGGGAATTTCGCTCATTGCGTAGAGTTGTTGACCCCCACAATACTAATATTGAACCCCCTGGACTGGAATGTAAGACATGCGGGACGAGGGAGTCGTACGCGACATCAATAGATACCGCCATTAGAAAGGAAGGGAGGGACCGAGAATAGCAAGGGATATAACACAACAAACCGCTTAAGCCCGCGTATCGAATTTATAGAATTCGCGCGCTCGATTTTGCATCTTGTCGAGCTCAGGAAACTCACCACATGATGCCAAGATGCCAGCACCACTCCCACGACCCACCGTTCTCACCCTCCTCGCTCTGGTCTCCCTTCTCTTCCTCCGAACGCGTTTCCTGCCAACTCACCCAGCGCAGAATAGCCAATTTCCCCTGATAATCGCCGAAAGTTTAGGAACGTACGGCGAGACGGACAACCATCACCACAACCCCTCCCTATCTCCATCCACCAGATCCTCCTCGGCCGATACATATTTCGACCAAACTTTCTCCCTCACCCCAACCGGCGACGACGATTTCCGCGCGTTGCGCAAACAATGCTCACACACGAAATGGCTCAAAGAGAACGGCAACGGCACCGTCTATCTGCAATGCGAGGGCATCTACCTCGGCCTGACAAGCGTCATCTCACAAGTGAAATCGTGCTTCAAGATGGCCATCGAGGCAGGTGCGGGTGTAATATTGCCCAACATCCCATTGCGCGCGAAGAACAACCTCCTCGCGTACAACCAGGGGAATCACGACGCAGAGAGGCCGTTTGGGGCGTGGTTTGATGAGACGCATCTCGTAGAGTCGATGCAGGGCGCGTGTCCCGGGTTGGATATGATTTCACCCCAGGATATTGAGCAAGGGAGAGTGGAGGTGCAGAACGAGTGGAGTATCGACATACACTCTGCGCGATTTTTCAGAGAGCGTGATGGGTACTTTTGGGCGGGAAAACCCTTTGATGCGTTCTTCGAGGAGAATCTGCGTCGTCTGAGAGAGGAGCACAAGAACGACCAGAGTCGCCAGGACGACGGGGCAGACGACCGCGAGGGTGTGCACAACCAGCTCACACGCAGTACGCACTCAGGCACCGAAGCTGTCGATGTGATTGGCATACGTGCCGATTTCGAGCTCTTCAGTGTCATCAATGACCCGACGGGCCACGACCGGATCTTTTGGCATGACCTAGGCCGCATGCTGCGATTCCGGCCCGAACCAAGGATGATTGTCGACCAAATGCTGCAACAAATTGGCGAGGACAAGTCGTTCTTTGCGGTGCATTTCCGCGGCGAGGGTGATAATATGTGGGCAGCCCCGGAAGAGCAGATCCGCGTGGACTTGGATGCGCTTGACCAGGCGTGGGAGACGTATAAGCACGACGAGGGGGTCAAATACGCTGGCGGGGCCAAGCCCCTGGTGTACTTGGCTTGTGGCGATGAGGAATCGATACAGGCATTCGTCGCGGCGGGAAAAGAGAGGGGGTGGAACGTGACTAGCAAGTATGCTCTGGCGAAGAGCATGGACACGACCGAGACGTTTGATATGATTGAGGAGTTGCCATTTGACTTTCAAGCAATCATTGACCTAGGCCTGCTCGTGAAGAGCTACTTTTTCATTGGCATTATGGGCAGCGCCTTTAGCTATACGGTTGCCAACCTGCGAGACCCCACGACAAGGTATCGAGGGAGCAGTTTTGAAGTGTGGGACGATGGTGGTGCGAGGACGCATATGTTCCCGAATAATGATAGATATGGGGACACGACCATGGAGAAGTATGCTTGCTGCTTATAGATTAGACCGGGCATGGTTGGCGTTTTGATTTGTAGAGCCCTTGAACCCGAATAGATGTGCAGCAACTCTGCGCTTTTGGACCTCCTCGCTTCCCTCGGTGATCCGATAGCGTCGAAAGTGTCGCCAGATATGCTCGAAAGGCTGGTGTCTACTGTAGCCGTTCCCGCCGTGGACTTGAATAGCCTGGTCGGCGGCTTGGGTAGCGAGTCTGTTGGCCCAGAAGTTGCACATGGAGATCTTGTGGCCCAACTCCCTTTCAATGGCTACCCACGGTGGTACAGTCTGTTTTTCTCTGCCGGGGCTGTAGCGTTTCTGGATGTCGTCCATCTCGGTGGCCGTACGCAGGATCAACAGCCTCAGCATCTCGACCTGTGTGGCTAGCTCAACAAGAGGCCACTGGATGGCTTGATTGCTTGCCAAGGGCTTGCCAAACACAACCCTCTCACGCGCATAGTTCACGCTCCGGTCTATACAGAACTTGGCGGCACCACACGAGCTCGCTGCCTGGCGGATGCGGTTCTCACTCGTAAACGTCTGCGCGATAGCGAGGCCGTTGTCCAGCTCGCCAAGTACGGCATTCTCTGGGACTCGCACATCCTCCATCAAGATTGTCGCATGGTCAGTGGGCATGTTGAGGGTGTACTCGTAGGACTTGATGCGCATTCCAGGTGTGTCCCGTGGTACGCTAAAGGCCGAGATGCCCCTCGCCGAGCCAGGCTTGTCGAAATTCGAAGTCCTCGCAAAGACCACCATATGGGTCGCGCTATGTGCCCCGGTCTGCCATTTCTTGTTGCCTTGGATGCTCCACCCAGGGCTCGCATCCAGTAATTTGCACCGTACGGCGCGCGTGTCCATGTGCGTGGCGTCACTGCCGTGATGGATCTCAGTCAAGCCAAAGGTGACACGAAATTCGCCCCTGAGCCGCGCGGGGATGAACTCAGCCTTTTGCTGCTCACTTCCCCAGTAATGCAGCATCAGCAAATCCGGAAAGTTCCCGACGACGCTGTGCTCATTCTGCAGGTCATTGGCGAGGCTTACGCCGCCACCGTAGACGGGGTGCGACGCCAAATGGTAACGGATCGCGCACATCCACAGATTAGTCTCCTGGTGGCCCTGCCCGCCGTATTCCTTTTGAATTGGGAAGCGGTAGAAGCCCGCTTTGTCGGCGAGATCCCGGGCCTGGGTGAGGAGGGCTTCCCACTGAGGCGTTGGCAGGCCCTCATTGTCCCACTGTGTTCGGGAGGGCTCGCGACGGTGATCGAAGAAGCGATTGTTGTCGTCTGCATGCTGCAGAGGCATGATGGTACCTTGAATGAAAGCATCGAGTTTGGAGATGTACTCCTGTAGCTCCTCTGGAAGATTGAAGTCCATGATGGCGGTCTGGTGCAGTGCTCTCGGCTCGTCGTGTTACCGATGAATCGTGAGCCGCGTCCATTGGGATCAGTCAGGACGCGCCATGTTGAAAAATTGACTTTTGCGAGTTGTTGTCAGTGGCTGGTCTCGCCATTGTGAACTGTGAAGCGGGCGCATTCCAACCAATCGACCCGAGGTTGGATGTGGTGATGCCCTCGCCCTCGTTCCTCTTTCCCCGCATTCTCAGAATAGAGGATTAGGCGTCTCGGAGGACAGGGGATGCCCCCCGTGGGGACTGGAAGATCCCGAGGGTCAAGTCTGCCCCACAGCCGACGACAGCTCTTGTGGACCGAGGCTCAGCAACCCGGCCCGACTTTGTTGATCGCGAACGACACTCGAAACCTTCCCAAGACTGTTCAAATCCTCACATCGCGACACCCGCTAGACAGTCACCCAATCACTGAAGAAAAAAAGCATACGGATTTCACAATTCAGCTCAGACTGTTCAATCTTCCCCGGCCCAATCCTCTGCCTATCGCCATCATGGCCGGCCGCGTCCGCCAGCCCATCGACGTCAAGTCTCTGGAGACATATCTACAGAGCAATGTTCCAGAAATCTCACTGCCTCTAGACGTTAAACAATTCGGATATGGCCAATCCAATCCCACATACCTACTCACCTCAAAATCCACCGGACAAGGCTATGTCCTGCGCAAAAAGCCCCCAGGAAAGCTGCTGTCTCAAACCGCCCACAAGGTCGAGCGCGAGTATCGCATCATTAAAGCCTTGGAATTTACCGATGTTCCCGTACCCAAGACGTATTGTCTTTGCGAGGACTCAAATGTAATCGGGACCCCTTTTTATATCATGGAGTTCTTGAAGGGCAGGATATTTGAGGACGCGACCATGCCATGTACTTACTTCTAATCATTATTCCCTCATTTTCCCATGCATTCATTCGCTGACCAATGTGACAGCTGTCTCTCCCTCTGAGCGTCACGCCCTCTGGCACTCCGCCATTACCACTCTCGCCAAATTCCATGCCGTCGATTTCCGTGCGCCCTCACTCAATCTAAGCACTTTCGGCAAGTCCTCCGGGTTTTACTCACGCCAACTGCTCACATGGAAGGCCATCTGTGACGCACAGGCCCAAGCCACCGATGTCGATACCCACAAGCCCGTGGGGCCCATCCACCCAAACATCGACGCCTTGATTGACTTTTTCGGCGACACGACCCTGCAACCGCAGGACAGAGCGTCACTTGTCCACGGCGACTTCAAGATCGACAACCTCATGTTCCATCCTACCGAGCCGCGCGTGATTGGCATTCTGGACTGGGAGATGAGCACCGTCGGCCACCCGCTGAGCGATGTGGTGAACTTGTTGAATCCATTTTTCATGGCTGTGCAGATGGCCTCCCCTCGGAACAACGACTTGAGTTTCCCGTATCTTCCCAATATAGATGTATTCTTGCCGGGGCGGACGCCGGGCCTACCCACCGTCGGAGAAGCTCTAGCTTGGTATGTCGAAGGTGGGAAGGGCAAGTATGACCCGCGGCCTGATCTGGGCTGGGGCAACGCTTTTCACGCTTTCCGGAGCGCTGGGATTCTGCAGGGTATCGCGGCGAGAGTGGCTAGACGACAGGCGTCCAGTGAGTTTGCGGAGAAGTATGCGGGAAGTTTCAAGGGCTTGGGCGAGTTGGCTTGGCGATTGGCAGAAGATGAGAAGGCGAAGAGGAAAACGAAAGGGAAGTTGTAGGCGAGGGTTGTTCGTTTTTGGATTCGAGATGATGTTGTTTTGGATCTAAATGAGACCTCGGCGAGACATGAATCACAATGTTGCTGAGCAGTGAATGTGACCATAGCTCGATGAAGCCTTCGAGCCTTAAGAATTCCATATATCTAAGGCATTTGAAACTCTCGCTCACTGATACCTTGGCACGCGTGTCTTCATTTACTCCAGCAGCGTGCGACGTTGTGCAGCCATGTTGAACTTCATGTCGTATTGCTCATTCCAGATACCATTGCTCCTCTTTTCCAGATATTCGCTGAGTATATCAGACGACTATAATATGTCCATACCACGAGAATCAAACTTCCAAATGAAAAGCAAGGCTACACGTCAGGGAACTAATGCCAGTCCTTATACCAATCTGCCGGGTATCATTAGCTGTCATTAAAGGGATAGTACAAACAGAACTCAAACGCTTCCCCATATCTATCTCAATATCTAAAGCTACCTTTTCAACCGTCTGAAAGGATGCGCCTCTGTGTTGAACACCCACTCGTCCAAGTCGACAAGCCGCTCGTCACTGAAAATCAGATAAAAGTACTTCAGCGTCTCTCCCATCCAGAAGCTCTCCATGCTGTCGCTTGCTGCCGGCTGACCCGGCACCGTGACGTCGTTCACTGCACTGTTGGCGAGTGTAGTGCTTGTCATCTTGTCAATGGCCGTGAACATTTTCCAGGCCGTATCCAGCAAGTCCTCCCTGCCAGTAATGCGATACAAGACGAAAACACTCTCGATGGCCTCGGGCCGGAGTATGTACCTCCTGTCGCCAATTTTTGTGAAGCCCTGCGGCAGTCGTTCCTGCTTGATGATCCGATCTGCTGTCCCCATATCGGTGTCATAATCTCCAGTGATGGTCTCGCCCGCGTTTATGACCACTCGCTTCTTCCACGCGAGCTCATCCCATTCACACTCGTCTCTATCGGGGCAAGGTGCCATGTGAAACGTTTCGGGCATTACGCCATGCTGCATAGCGCCATAAGTCCAAACGCAGCCCTCTGTCAATTTTGTAGCAATGTCGATATCTGCTTTTCGGTCGAAGAGCCTGCCGCCCAAGCCGTACATCCCGCCCGCGTAGCAGGTCAGGTGCTGTCCCTCATGGTTGATAGTGACGGTAGTCTTGCGATTTTCCGTCTCGGTGAGTGCACTGCCAGCGATGAGGATGTCGGCGTTATCGGGTGTGAGCGGGCGAAATAGTAGGTAGCGGGACGCTGTGTCCATGGCCTTCTCGTACATGGCTTGATATTGGGGAATTTTTCCGCCGAGAAGCGCCGACATTTTTGGCAGATATTCAAAGGCCGAATCCGCCATCGCGGCAAGTGTGAAGTGTGTACCCTCGTGGAAGTTGGCTTGTTTCCCGTTCACAACCATCGGCCACATTCCTTCCAATTCCGTCTTCCCCTGAGCCTCGGCCATCAGATCTGCGATTTGTTGTACCGCGTCAAACCATTTGGGATCTTCTGTCAGAATAGACAGCCTGGTGAACTCCATAGTCAGACTGCCAATTTCGGCGATCAACACGTTCTCGTCGGCAAGGTATTTGTTGCCTTGGCCCGCGGCTTCCATATCCCATCGGGTGACTGGCATGCGATTAGGCGTATCGAAGGCCTTGTACAGCAGCTCACCCACCTCGACGGCCTTGCGCAACAGCCTCACATCGCCCGAGAGATCATAGGCTGACAGGAAGCCGCCCAGGTACCGGATCGTGGTCTCGAAGACATTGATTTGGCCAAGATTGGTCTTTGTGAAATCGATGGTCTCGGCGGCCTTGACGGCCTGTTCAAACTCATCGAATAAGGACATGATGTAGAGCGTGTCTAAAGAATCGACCAGGGTGGCTCCCCAGCCTCCGAAGGGGTTCTTGGATTTGCCGCTTACGGGCATCAATTCATCGTACAGCCAGGCCTTCTCCTTGTAGGAATTCCAAGCTTTGGTGAAGACAGTCTTGATAGCCTCAAGATGCTGGTCACGCTCAGGAGTCGCCTTTGGAAATTTCGAGGCTTGGACTTTGGGGAAAGGGACAGGACGCTCGGTGGGCAGGGGTCGTATTGATTTCGGAGGGTAGTAAACCGAGACTGTTTTCCAGAAGTAGTCGTCGGGAAGCTGCCATTTTGACTTGAGATGTGATGGTGGCATGTATATCCGACTGTAAGGGCTGTTCCCATTCAAGAGGAACATGAGATACAAGGTAGCTATCCCGGCAGCGCCGAGGAGCCAGCCATTCTTGCGTCGCGTGAGCCCTAACATGGTTGGCGGCGGCACTGAAGGCACTGAAGACAGGTGTGATGGGACGACATGCGGTCGGGCCTTGGGTAGATGAGATGGATCGATATGTTTGACGTTGGAGCTGTGAGGCCTGAAGCATGAAGCATGAAGGATGAAGGAGGGGGGATAATAGACCCTTGCAAAGTATACATGGGTACATACAAGCACCGCCAAGGAGGTACCCCAGGCACCGCACCAGTAAACACACCCTGCTATAGGCACTTATTCAGCCACCCGGAATTGATCTGCAGGATCAATCACATCATTGAAACCTTGACCAACTCTCAAATTGCTTCAGCGCCCACATGCTTGTCTTCTCTCTTGTCGAAGTGCTGTACTGTACATCGAAGATCATAGCCGCGCAATTGGCGTCTGAATAAAACATACAACAAGTTGTGCTAGCCGCCTTATTAGTCCATAATTTACACGCCAATCCAGCAGTATGCCGCTTCCAGTTCCTTGGCCCTTGGGTACGCTGTCGCCTCTTGAATCTTGATCGTTTCACGTGATCTACCATTTGTCTTCAACTCCTGCCACCTCGTTCCAAGCGCGCCATCCATCCGTATTCACAGCCCCAGTTCGAGATCCCTTCTCTGCCCGAGAGCGCCAATGCTCGAGCTCCGCCTTTTGTGCGGCCACAGTGTCATGATTCGCCGAGATGGCTTCTGCCTCCGATTCACAGCCCATGTGCGGGTCTTTCCAGGGCAAGAAGTTCGTTTCATCGGGTTTGTAGGTATAACCCAGCACAGGGACCCCCCACTGCCTTCCTACGGCTGCCTTCCAGATCTCGACAAGCTCAGGTGGAGGCACGTAGCTTCTGATGTAGAGGACAGCAAACTCCGGCCATGCAGGCCAGTGCGAATTCTCGGGGGCTAGCTGAAAGCCGAGGCAGACTCGAATTGAGTTGGTCAGGACGTCCATCTTCCTCAATCTGGGCATACCGTAGAGCGCTTGAGCCACATCCAGAAACATGATGTCGTTGCTCTGCGCATTCCAGTTGGGCCAGTCTCCCACAATCTCAAGGTTGCGGAGTCTAGGCCACCTCAACTTGGCATTGGGCATAGATTGCTGTGTAAAGAACTGCCCCACATTGGCCACACGTTCAAGCTTCAAGTCTTCTAGATTGTGCAGGTAGAGCCCCAGGTCGGCAATTGATTCAGTCAGTATACTGTGCTCATTGTTATCTGGGCGGTACAGCCTGCTTGCGTAGTCGTCGAAATGACCTTCCGAACCTAGGCTGATTACCTTGAGCCCGTTTGGCAACGAACGCAGTGCTACTGCGAACTGTCAGCAAAGGACTGGCATATAATTGACAAATGGGACTGGACGTACCTTGTTCTGCTGCATTGTTATAGCTAGGTGCGACCGGATTAAGGAGCCCTGGACCAAGATTGATGTGCGTCGTATGGACATTGGGTGTCTTTCGCATCAGGGCCAGTGCAGAAGAGGGATGGAGTCGGAATGCAGATCCGTCGTCAAAGGCAGATACAGAACCTATGAGCGATGTTTCTGGGAGCCTACTGAAATCACATCGAAGTGCGACCGAAGTTTTTAGCAGCTCGTCTGCCTGGTTGAAGTCCCTAGTATCTTGGGTATTGGTGATTTTCCAGCCGACATCCACCAAACGAGTGCTGTCACGTCCCTCTGAATTCCAGCTCTTCAAGATAGTGAACAAGCGCGCAAAGACGTTGGAGATGTTGACAAGAGCCTGATTGCGACGGTGCTCAGGCGAGTTGGTGATCCAGGGATTATCAGAGGCCAGCAAGTCGTCGACATGGATCGGAGCGAAGTAGGGTCCAAGAGACTCGAGGTTGATGTTTAGGAAGATGGTTCTTACGCATGATGAGCGTCGACCTTTGCAGACCTGTGTTTTTTTTAGCGGATGAACGGATCGAGCCTTTTGTTTTTTTCCACCACCGCGGGGGGCCAAGGAAGAACTCACAAGCTTCTCGAAAGCTACAAGGTCTTGAGATCCCATCCGGAGAGATCGAAAAGTGATCGACTCAACTTCAGCCTGCCAGTGTCTGCCAACGGTCGCAAGATTGGCGATGGGGCCTCCGTTCCGCCTGGCATCTCGTACAATCTCTGTTATGATCTTTTGTCGTAACGTTGGTGAAAGTTCTGGAAATCGACGAAAGCTCGGTCCAGGGGAGGCTTTCCATGTAGGTATCTACAATTCCTCGGCCCCTCCAATGAAGATTCTCATCTTGCTGGGTAATTGGACAGTGTCATCCGGTTGATTGTCCATTTCGACTTTCGGGGATTGGGAATGGCGAATTGAAGAAGAAGTGGACTTTGCGACACAGTCAGAGGGTACATGGATGGGAAACTTTCGAACTTTGGAAGTGAACAGTCGAAATTAGCAGCAATGCAAATGATGGTTAGTGCTTTTTATTCGAGATCGATTTACATACCTCCCTTATCATCTTATGGATAAAGTGAAGGTGCGAAAGATCGTTAGCAAAATGGGGAAATTTGGCTGAAGGCGACAAGGCCAGGCTGTATGTGAATTGCGTGGAGCAATGGATCATATAATCAATGTGCGTGTTCGCTGTTGGTAAAGTTTGAGGGTCAACTTGAGCATATTGTGGCTGCGGCGATTTTGTGAGTCGCATGTAGCCAATCTGCCCTCCGTTCTCCTCTGATGCCCAATCCTCCAAAGATCATTCAGAGATGTGTATTACAGTAAAATTTCCTTTGTATCTATTGCAAACTCAGAATTGCATACCTATGAAAATGTGCTGTGGGTGTGGCTACTGTCAGGTGGCCAGACGAAGAGGCGCATGCCGTGCACCAGGTCTACAAGGAGTCGGAGCCACAAAGCAATCCCTTGAAATGGATTTCTAGTTAAGAACTCTTCAGGAAGGGCTTGATGATTTATCACAACTGTGTTTTGTGTTTATAGGTACCACAGGCCGTGTCACATTAACCAATGGGAGCTAAAGGCCCTCCTATAGTGTGCGATCCCCGCCTCGAATTCAGTCCACAGAAAAGAACACATGAATAGCACGGAGTTCTGCGTATACGAGGTAATTCTCAGCAAAGTTAAAGTCTAGCAACAAAATAAATGACTGATGCTTGTGTGAGTTGAGCACTGCTTCAGGGGCCTATATTTTGTTTCACTGCAGCGGCTCGGCCTGAAATGAAGTGCTTCTAAGAACATAAACTGGAGGCCAGCTGTGAGGTTCAGTGCTCACAAAAATTATAAGTACTCACCCCAGAATCAATAGCTTTCACAGCCCTTGTGCGCTCAGCCATCAACTCCAGCCGCAACTTCTTCGCCTCGTCGAGCGACATCAACAGCTCTCCATCGGGTGCTGGATGTCCAGTGTCCGCCCACCATGACTTCTGCTGCGGTGGTACATTACAGGTCGAGGGTATACGATAGTGTGGGTCCACAAGCCACAGTGCCAAAAATCGTCGGTGACCTGGCCGTGACTTATCCGAAAGCTCAAAAGGCTCTACCTTGTGTTGCAAAGTGTTTGGGAATGCCAACAAGCGACCTTGAGGGGTGGTTACAGAGCCCAGGTCCTGAATTGCTGCTTCATATCGAAGACGGCCGGAGCGAACGTCAAAGATCTCAGCCAAAGGCTTATGGTCGTCTGTGAAACGAAACGTGAAGTCACGGTCAGTCTTGAGTTTGTGAATAGTGTGACCTGGAGCGTTGAGGTACCTACCCTGCTCGTAATCCATTCTCTCATCGTCCAGTCTAGCCTCTGTGCGAAAGGATATCCTCGCCTCGGTCAAATTGTCCACATCATAGTAATACAGCGCCGTAGCAACAATGTGCTCATGCGGCAAGCCCTCGACATGCCAGCTACCACCCTCATGCGTAGGCTTGTCCGGCGTCAGCTCGATGCTTGCAAGCTTGACGATGACTTGCAGCCCCTCATCGCGGAATTCGTCTTGTATGCGGATCGAATAATAGTCATGATCCTTTCGAGGTTCATCCTCATCGGAATCAGAGTCTTCCAATGAGCGACTTCCTGGCACAACGCCACGACCTGTGAGCCCAGCTTTCCACTGGCTATAGGTGAAGGACACGCCCGGCTCGGGGTGGACAACTTGTCGAACGTGGCGCTCGTAGTAAGTATCGACTGTGGATGTCAAGCCGTTTTCTTCAACATACTCGGGGCCAAGTTCATCTTCATCAACGCTCATGCATTCGTCTTCCACATCAATTTCGTCTTCATCCTCCTCTTCAACTCGGTCTTCGTAGCCACAATACTCTGCAACCTTTCTGCGCGCCTCCCTGTAAGCTTCTGGGTCCTCGTGTCGATTCCTCTCAGCTGCTTGAAGCTCCCCATACCATGAGGGTAGTTCGCCAGCAAACTGGGCACCGTACGTTCGAATGCGGGGCGGGGTACGTCCGTCGTGTCCACGAACCAGAACCTCATTCCAAGCCGGTATCGCGAGCGAAATGATCTTCTCGATTGCTGCGTAGGCTGACTTGTTCTTGGGGTGGAGATTATTGATGTAGGAAGTGATTGCAACGTCCATTCCTGTACTTTCGGTGAATTTCACCTCGCAAGGGAGCCACTGGAATTTGGGGGATCTTCGCCCGGCTGTTGGCGGCTGTGGCGCCACCTGTTCATGCGCATCGAAGGGCTGAGCGTTGCTGAAATCCAACGGAACTATTCCACCGTCCGACAGAGCTCTCGTCCTGCCAAAAACGAGAGGGAATAGAGATGGGTGGACGGTATCCAGGACCTTGCCTTCCGAGCCGGGATGCCAATCCTTTTCGTCCTCTGGTAGGTCATGCAAAGGCTGGACGGCATGCCTCAGCTCTCGGTTGAGTGCCTCGGGCACGGTGGCCTCTGATTTGGATATTCTCGAACCGGTATCGAGCACCAAGACACGGCCGGTCTTCTTGAACCGCTCTGCCTTGTCTCGCAGCTCGAGGAGACACCACTCCCAAGCTTTTTCGCTCATCAAATGGATTTGTCGAGCTTCTTCGCCCCACTTGTTCGAGATCTCGTCGTCCAACACCTTCTCTTCCCAGTGAGGCTTGTCGGTCAACGCGTTCATGACTCCCAGCATTGCCACCTCTCTAGCTGTGAGACGATCCTGCTGGAAGTCGTTGGCCCCATGGTTGAAACGTCGCTGTTCTTCGTCTGTATCGTCAAAGTTCTCCTCGGAGCCTTGCTCATATATGAACGTTAACTCCATGGTGATTCAGGGAGCCCCGGAGATTGACGTTCAAGAAGGGTACTGCGGATGATTGTATGCAGCAACAACGTGGAACTTCCTCCATATTTCAGCGAAACGCATAATGAATTGCCTGTTCTTATAGATAAGTGTGTAAGAGGCAAAGCAATTTTGCGTCAAGGATGTGCATTTTGTTGAATCCACTTTTGGTTAGGCATCTGCTTGCTGCCTTGAGTAAGTCCAGGATGAAATAGAAGATTTTGCGATTATGGCCGATTATGGCACAGCCAAGGCCGTATATTTCAGCGCTGCATTTGAGTCAAGGCGGTTTGCTAATTAGTGCTTGAGGGCAAGGCTGCAAGCTAATCTAAGCTCGTTTTTATACACGCCTTGGCTTGGCTTGGCTTAGCTTGGACGGAACACGAGCGAAGTTGCACGGTGCTTTTGCAGCAGCAATATTAGCTGGTCGTGATTCCTTACTAGTTCCTTTGGGAGACACTATATCTCGAGTCCTTCTCGGGCATGATTCATGTTCGACACATAGTCAACAACTAGTCACAGTCGGACCAAGTCCGGAACGAACCCCGCATCCGTTGACGATGTAATGTAACAAGCCGGGTCTCGACCGTCCGACGTCGGGACAGCCCCCGGGGGGGAGGCAATGCTAAAACATCCACCACCAACCGCAGATTACGTCTGCTTTGTAGCATGTTTAGAAAGAAAACTCCATCATAGCCTCTATATATTATATTGATAAGACTGACTGAGGACAATGACAATCATCACTGGGTGCTGTGCGAATGTAGAGCAATCTCTGGACACCAGACCCGGAGCAGTCTCCAGCAGCTGCCAAGATAGTTGCTGTGCTGAAGAACAGTGTTTTACTGCACAAGAGGCCCCTCGCGAAGATAATATCTGCCAAGATGCCTGCTGTGATAAAGAACAGCATTCCACTGCAGCGCAGGCTTCTCCTGAAGACGACTGCTGCCAAGACGACTGCTGCGATGAGGAGCCTTCAGCTGGGGACGGAGATGCGAGGCGAGTCCAGAACCAGCCAGTTGCCACTGCACCAGAAGATCCGCCATGCTGCGCTGGAAAACCATCACCATGCTGTGATAAGTCTTGCTTGGATAGACTAGCCGCTCGCGAGTGTCAACGGAGCACGAGCTGCAAGGGTGAATACTACCATCGACATCGTCCACCAGAACTCCAGAACAGCTACTGACTTTTGTCGCGCCAGGTTTCGGTGCATCTAACTCAATTCAAGAGCTTGAGGGCCAATCTTGCGAAGTCCATAGTCTCTCAACGAGAATAAAGTACGCTGCAAAGTTGGAAGCTCTCGGATGTCTGTGCCGTGCTCTTCTGGCTTTAGGTCAAGAATCATGCTGTGTGAAACCACAGAGAACGTCTCTAGAGACGAAACACTGGTTAGTAACATCAGTGGCTGCTCTATCAAAAGTCACCGAGCTGAACCTGAGTCTTGAGCAGTTCCCGCCGTGGATCTCGGCAATCTATGAACGCCGAGTCCTCGCAGAAGGCTATTCGGCCTCGTCCCACAGAGAAATTTTGCCCTGGCGACTGCTGCTCATCAGTAAGGAAGAAGGAGGATGGCAAGAATCTAGCCAATTCTTGCGGCTCCGAATCTGGCATTCAGAGGATTGCAACCCAGAGTAGAGTGTCACAGCCCAAAGAACAGTCCTTTGACATTGAAAATGGGCTTGCAGGAAATGAGCATGTCGTTCTCAGCATTTCAGGCATGACTTGCACTGGCTGCCAGACAAAGCTTGAGCGATCACTGGCCAGCCTTGACTCGGTGAAGAATGTCAAGACCAGCCTCATCATGTCACGAGCTGAGTTTGATGTAGACCTGGGCAATGGCAATACGGACGAGGTCATCAAGCACTTGACAAGGACAACGGAATTCAAGTGTGAAAGAGTCTTCAACAACAAAGGCTCTAGTATCGAAGTCCTTACTAGTGGGGCAGGACAGGAGCTCATCGACAAACCATGGCCTCTTGGCGTCCTGGAAATGACACTGACCGGCACGAACGCTGTGAACATTTCTTTCGACGACAAGATCATTGGGGCGCGAGACCTTCTCAAAAAGGGCTGGGGCAGCCCTTTACAGCTGGCGCCACCTCGGGGGGACCCGACTCTCCACGCGGGCAGCAAGCATGTCCGTCATATCGGCTTCACGACCATTCTGTCAGCAGTACTGACGATACCGGTTCTAATCATGGCTTGGGCACCCATTCCCCAACGCGAGCTTGCATATGGCACTGCCTCCTTAGTGTTGGCAACCCTGGTGCAATTCTTAATTGCCGGTCCATTCCACGTCACCGCGGTCAAGTCGTTGGTCTTTTCGAGGGTCATTGAAATGGATCTCCTTGTTGTTCTCAGCACAAGCACAGCTTATATCTACTCAGTTGTATCCTTTGGCTATCTGGTTGCCGGCCACCCACTTTCAACTGGCGAATTCTTCGAAACCAGCACTCTTCTCGTCACATTGATTGTATTGGGTCGGTATGTGGCTGCACATGCTCGTCAAAAAGCAGTAGAGTCCATATCCATTCGGTCTTTACAAGCGTCCACGGCGATCTTAGTTGAGGAGGCGGGTGAGAGCGAGATTGACATACGGCTTCTTCAACATGGTGACGTCTTCAAAATTCTGCCAGACTCAAAGATCGCTACTGATGGGACAGTCCTTTCGGGAAACTCAGAGGTTAACGAGTCAATGGTCACTGGAGAGTCGAATCCCACTGAAAAGCACAAAGGTTCTGCCGTCATCGCCGGCTCGATAAATGGCGCCGGAACCTTAGAAGCCCGAGTGGATCGACCACATGGAGACAATACTATCTCGGCGATCGCCAACATGGTCGACGAAGCGAAGTTATCAAAGCCAAAGCTCCAAGGGCTCGCAGACCGTGTGGCCTCGTACTTCGTCCCTGTCATAATAGGATTGACCGTCGTCACTTTCTGCGTTTGGATTGCCGTGGGTCGTGCGGTACAGAATAAATCTGGCTCCGATGCTGTCATACAGTCGATTAGCTTTTCGATCACGGTGCTCATCGTATCCTGTCCTTGCGCCATTGGCCTCGCCGTTCCCATGGTCATTGTGATAGCCAGTGGGCTTGCTGCTGAGCGAGGAGTGATCATCAAAGATGCTTCGACGATCGAAGTGGCTCACATGACCACTCATGTTGTTTTCGACAAGACAGGAACTCTGACGGAGGGTCGACTCACTGTTGTTCGCGAGGTATACGTCAAAGCTGAAATGGCCAAGGAGCGAATTCAAGCACTGCTCCTCAGCCTTCTGACCTCCAACAAGCATCCAGTCTCCGCAGCATTGGCCTCGAAATTAAGAGACAGTGGTATCATGCAGGCCTCCGAGGTACAAGATATCAAAGTGCTGAGTGGCAAAGGCGTCGAGGCAACGACCTCTTCAGGCCTGATCCTCCGAGCAGGGCATTCAAGGTGGCTTGGAATCTCGTCCGAGGCCGATGTGAAGTCTGTCGCTTCTGAAGGCAACACCACTTTCTGCTTCACCATCAATGGCTCCTTGATGGCGGTCTTTGGCTTGCGAGATATACTGCGCGAAGATGCTGTCTCCACTGTCACTAAACTTCAGAAGCGTGGAATCACACTGCACGTTCTTTCCGGAGATGATGACTCTGCGGTTCGCAGCCTCACCAGCAGGCTCAACATCCCAGAAGACAACATACGTTCCCGCTGCACACCAACCGACAAACAAAACTATATCCAGAAGCTCCAGTCAAACCTTGAAGGTCCCACTCAGCCAACAATTGTTTTTTGCGGTGATGGCACGAACGATGCTGTGGCCTTGGCTCAAGCAAACATTGGAATCCACGTGAACACTGCCTCCGGTACAGACGTCGCCAATTCCGCCGCGGATGTGGTCTTGATGCGGGCCAGACTTTCCGGAATATTGACACTTCTCGACGTCAGTAAGATGTCGGTTCATCGAATCATGTTTAACTTTGGTTGGAGTGCGACGTACAACCTCTTCGCAATCTTGCTCGGCGGTGGCGTGTTCTCTGCCATCGATAGTGGTGCAGTCAAAATCCCCCCTGCGTTTGCCGGCCTAGGAGAGCTTGTTAGTGTGTTGCCTGTGGTTGCCGCTGCCGTGCTGATGAGATGGGACAGGCTGCGACAATAGCAGTCAAGGTGACTACGGAGTGTGGAAGCGCGCAAAGACGAGGTCCGAGTATATTTTGACATTGAATTAGGTAGGGTATTGGTATTGGACACTGAAACCGTCCATCGTCACATTTCGTCAGGCTGTAACACAAAAGAATACCGAGGTGCCAATTCAGGTAGAAACGAGGTCGTCGTGTTTTTGACCAGCGTTTGTATATTTAAAGTCCTATACCCACGTGAATTGCATGCTTACTATGCATTTGATGTTATGCACTAGGCGGCATACCTGTCCTTCTGAAGACAAGGGGCAGCGGCCTGAGATTTTCCACGGACCTGGTTTCGTCCTCATTGTCTTTTACTTCAGGCCTCGATATATTGTCCTGAGGGTTGAAGATTCGGTTGCCGGTCGTTCTTGAGGCTGCCTCCATGTCTAGCAAATGCACATCATGGAGTTCAAGTTGCAAGCTCCTCGGCCGTCGTGCTTTGTTTAGCATGTGCTGTTGGCGCAGCCCCGAATCGCTGTCGTTATAGTCGTCCGCCATCTCCTTGCACCTGCCTTGCCAGGAAAACTTTCGATTTGCAGAGTAGGGGTGTTTGTGTTCCTCTTGTGGCCCACAGACTCCGCCCACTTGTACTGGGCTTGCCCTGGAACTGCCGGAATTGAATGGTCCCAAATTAGGTCTCCATGGTCCAAAATGTGTGTGGCTTCCGGCGTGGTCATTGGCAGTAACCCAATGAATCATGATGGCCGAGAAAAGAACTGATAGCAGAAAACAGTAAGAGTTAGATCTTTACTCGACTTCTAAATCAGAGTCCACGGTGGCGGGTCGACCTAAGACCACTTCTTTCCTAGCATGAATAGTGCTCACGGAGATGGGTTGGAACTTACCATCGCTATTGCAACACAAGAGGCAAATCCAGCCTGCTTCCCCGTTCAAAGCCGTCAATACAGACAGATTACTATGGTCTTGTCAGTTGAGTGGTACTCGTCGGGTATCCGCGCTGGACGGACGCACACAATCGCACTCGTGAGACTGCAAAGAGTGCCAGCAAAGGTCCTCTTAGCCATCTTGTGGAGTGCCGTAGCAGGACGTCCTGGTTCTTTGTTTTGGAAAGAATATAGACCTATGTGACATTCCATCAGCATACTTCAATGAGGTAGAGTAATCAGTCAGTCTATGGCCGGCACATACGGCAAATGGGTATCAGAAATAGCAAGGTAAGGTACACCTAAAGCCTAGTTAGACGTCTTTCACCATACATGACAGGGGCCGTCTGATGATGTATTTGGTCAACAGTACATTTAGCACCAAATCAAAAGTGATCAATGGCAAGAGCGCTCGCCTCTCCATTCCAATAACACATATTCCATCATCGAGACGCGAAATGCGGCTGAGTTTTCATGTGTTTCAGCATCGTCTCTTACTTGACGTATTGGATGCACTTGTTTTGTAACTCACTAGACAAAATTCATAACAATCACAATCGAGTATCCTCCTATCAGCTTGTAAGCCCAACGCCATGCATGGGGGACCAAATGAGAGAAGCTACTACCTAGCATGACAATCGTCGTGGACCACCAGAGGATGGACTTGGACCGAGGTTTCAAGCCTCCTTCCGAGAGGACGATGTACTGCATATAGTTCACGTCAGTTCAGATGACTCTTATCCAATAGGTCCAAGCCAACGAGGGAACTACTCACGGCTTTTTCGGCGAGGAACAAGTAAATAAGCTAGACGAGTCGTGTTACACATAGAACATTGACGAGACTAACGTTGGCGACGAACCACCTGTGGGTCGACATATGTCAGCTTATTGAACCCTTTTTTGGTATGTGGAATTGTTTCGAAGAGGTTTGTCAGGAGGACGGGCTCACTTTAGATGTAATATATGCAACAAGACATAAATATATGGCCCCGTCGCAGACCGTCAGAGTATTGAGGCCGATCCCGAATTTCAAGATTGCTGTCGAGAAAACAAATAAAAAGGAATCAAGATAGATTCCAATGACAACTACCCGTTTCGTCATGATTCAGCAGAGTGTTCGAAAAAAGATCGTCACCGAGCCAGATCCACGAAGGACAAGCACAGCTTTGTAGGCAGAGCTTAGACTCCCGTTTGATCGAGGTTCGATGAGACGCACGGGTTGTGAGTGAACTCACGCCACATGGCCAGAGGCAGTCTCTGCCATGATTTGATAGTGTTGTGTTTCTGAGCTGTTCGGCACAATTTGGTTAATCTTCGCACGCAAAAATCAAAAAGCCCCTATGGAGCCTCCCGAGATCCCCAGTAGGCCTTGTGCTCCAAGGACTAGGCTTACTTACTGATGAAGGACGATATTATTGCAATAGATACTAAGGAAACTGTGATACCTGTGATCATACCAGCCCTCGGGACTCCATCACCGGGTTGGCTTAGTGTGACCATGCTGGAAAGGAAGCGACTGTGGGCTGGTGAGTGCGGACTCTAGCAATCTCACGTAGTAGAAAACAAGAGGGTGTCAGAACAGCTCGAGGCATGGAATGTGACGAGGTAGTGGGGCTTGTTAAGTGCATATGGGATTTGAGAATACGGTGTTGGGTGTAAATGGGAAAGACAATAGCTTCAATCTGGAATGACCATCAAAGGGCAGGGCGAGGAGACAAAGTAGGTAGCTTCGAGGGCTTAAGCCAGGTGCAAGCATCCGATGCTCGGACTTGTAGGATCGACACTGGACTTATTCATACAATGCTACTGCCCGTAATGATGATGAAGAAAAAAAAGATATAGGGTAAGAACAATTCCGGGAGAGAGGTGATCCGGCATTCGTACGTGACTGCCGTACAGTGTACCTGGGGCAAGAATCGTAGTCCCCGAGGGGGCTTATTCATAGGATGAACAAAGAATCACAAGCCCTTCATCGGATGAGTGTCATTAAAGTTCACGTGATAGAGCCATCGCAGTCTGCAACCTTGAACAGAATTGGGAAAACAGTCTGGGGAACCTGTTTTATGCAAAGTGGCGTAAGCCTCAGGGTTTAAGCAATATTGGCAAGTGGTCTGTTGTTTGGCCACTCCCAACCTGAGTCAGTTGCGTGCCGTGGACTGTCTCGAGGATTGAGTCTAACAAAGTGTAAATATGCAGGCGATGCCCTTTTAGGATATGCCGTGGCGGCTCAGATGTGAGTTTTCTGGTAAGTTGAGCAAGTGCTTAATTGAAAACCCTCTGGCTCGCCTATCTGGCCGACGGCATCGTCCCAGCTATGCCACACATTATGAGGTAGACCTGGGGAGCTCGCTAAGAACCTTGAAAGGTACCTATATACGGAGTACATCCGCCTTCACCGCTGAACCTTTTCACTGACCGAGGCCGAAGTTATGTACTGCCGCAAAATCATTTGCCGCAGCTGCCACGCACTTAAAGGGCTTCGGTGTTGACGTTCTGCGTCACAGTCACATTGACTGGAAGTTCTCGTGAGTCGGATAATCCAATCCATTCCGCTCGGCGCCTGTGCGAGTGCATTCAGCGGTGAGGTCCAAGCTTGGCTTTACTCGAGTACCGGGCCGGTCCTTTTTTTTTTTTTTTTTTTTTTTTTTTTATAATAATTCCATTTCTTTGTATTCTCTGCCCTTCTCTTTAAGTGGAAGAATTCGAGGGCCAAGAGTATATGTGCAGAGCTCAACCACAAGAGAGGCTCGATGGCAGGAGCCGGGTGAAATACTGCAGGCTCGTTGGTTCTTCTGAGTTTCTAGACTGAGCGTGTGATTCACCGACGCCTACTCCGTAGTGCTGCTTATTGTCTGCACATCATTCCCGGAGAAGGCTTTAGCCGGCTCTTGCTACGCTGAGTATGTGTGAGGTTAGAGCTCGTGGCGCCGCATACCTACTTAGGTAGGTATACATAACGGCGTCTCATAACCAGGTGTACTCGTACTTGTTGGTCGGGATTTATGAAGTAGAAGCCATGTATGTGTTCTGACAGCACGTGTATACGTCTCACGAGGTTGGTCCGAGGGCAGAGGTTGAGTGAAGTCACTGCGAAATGTGCACAATGGCGTTGGGCGCGCTTCAGGGCGGCAATGTGTCCGTGATCACCCTGGTCTCGCAAGAGAGATAAATACCTGTTAGGCATCTGGTTGTTTTTCAGATGAGATCACGATAGAGAAGCTTGCAGACATGGTTCGGTATGGTACACCAGTGACTGTTGGGCCCGGTGCTTCATCACAACGACCAATGAACAAACGAATTGGCTGTAAAGCCTAGAGAGAGTGACTGGCCAAGAAAGCCTATCTAGTCTAGAGTGCGCGCGTACTACCTCCAAGACCGTGACGACGGAGTTGACAGGAAAGCCCCAAAAGCTACATAACAAAGACTCACGGACAGTATTACCAGGCCAAGGTACCGCTTCCCATTAAGAAATCCGCCTTGCCTAGGGGAACACCCTTCATTCTGCAAATAGCATATGCTGTCGTTTCATGGAACCAGAACTGCGGGAAAACAAGCTGCATGAGCATTTTGTGGCCCGAGTCGAACTTGGCGACCATACCACCTTAATAATAAGCACATGTCAGCGGCACTGATAGAAAGCCCAGAAAAGCCCGGACGCCTTGGGCAAAGCCAAAGACATTATAGCTTCCGGGATGTGAAACTCACCTGAGTACGTGACTTCGACGGGCATCTTGTCCCCACCTTCAATGTCTTGCTCGCGTATACCCTCAAGCCACTCGACTGTCCTCTGGATGCGGGCCTGCAAGCCTTCAAATGTGTGCTCATCGTCGGGCCGTGCGCTGGACACCATCCAGGACCACGTACCGTTACTTAGCAGCGTTCCATTCCGAGCCTGGTTGGTACAGTTGCGAACCTGGTATGGCAAGGGGAACATGTCCGGGGCAAGGCGTGCCTCGAGAAGCTCCGAATGGGGCTTGCCATTGTCGTCGCACCATTGCTGGGCCTTGGTAAGAATGGCCGAAAGGTTGCGCAACTGCCGGTCGAAGGTCTTGACGGTCGAATCATAGAGTGATATCGACATCTTTTCTCTCTCTCTTTCTATTCTCTACTAGATGTTTCAACATAAGCTTCGTCGGTTATTGCAAAGTGGGGAGAACATCCTTGTTGGCTACAACTTCAGCTAGGTGATCATGATCTTGCTGCCTGAACAGTCACGTGCTGTGAATCCATTACCTACCTAGGCAGGTGGTCAATAAGCATCAATGGGTTAGCAAACATCAACAGCTTGAGTTTCTCAAGAGGTATGTGTTGTCATCGTGATCGTCGCACAAGAGGTAAGAACGTACTAGGGTATCTAAGTACTTATACGGAATATGGGGCCGTCGCCCATGCAGGGGTCCTCCTCACACACTGGCAAGGGGGCCTAGTCGAAGTAAACAAACTGTCCAAACGCGGACGCGTCTCTTTCCCTGATACCATAGAACATACTTGATACTTTGCTGGATCCTACACCATATCCGTTCTCACCTTATTCAGCTACAGAGCTATATTTCGACGCTAGTCCTGAAACATTATTCTCGAATACACACAAGAGTGAAGCAGCGTACAGTCCAAACACATCTCTGCAATGACGACTCCCTGGTCAGAGACCGATAGGCGCATAGCAACAGCATTTGGGACCGAGCTAGCTATCACCATGGTCCCGGCCCCCCAGCCTCTCGCACCAAAGTCGCAGAATGCCCGGCCGGTCAAGCCAGCGGTTGAGGGCAAGGGGAAGGCAAAGGCTGGAAAAGCAAAGCGACCGGCAGACGACACCGCGCAGGACGGAGAGGACCACAACCCACCACCAAAGAAGCGCAAGGTCAACACCACCGCCAAAGATGCCAAAACATCCGGCAAGAAATCAGACAAGGAGTCTGCCGAGGGCCTCCTTGACGTCAGCGGCATCTCTCTGCCTGGCGAACAAGAAGGAACAGTCGAGGTCTATGAGACCTGTAATTCGCTACGCACGCAGATCCGCGCAATTCTCAAGAAGCCTGGCATGACCCAAGCCGCCTTTTGCCGCGCACTGGGCAAATTTGCCGCCGCGCCGGATGGCAAAGCCCCGGCCCCGGGAAAGCTGGCGACGTTCCTGGGAAAGAAGGGCGTCATGAGCGGGAATACAAACTCGGTATTTTACTCGAGCTATGTACTACTTGAAAAGATGCGCATCCGGGATGGCAAGGACAAGTCCAAGTTCAGAAAGGAGATGGAAGAAATACACCGGTCAGAAGGCGGCGTGGATATCAAGGTATCGGCCGATAAGCCAATCTTCTTGCATGTGAGCGAAAGGGCGCACGTGGACCGTTGGGGCGTTCTTCACATCGAATAGATAGACCTGTGAATGAGGGGCACAGGGGACTGGGGTATTTCTTCAAAGGCAAGAATGACTTTGCAATCTCAAATGATAATTTGCCTGTGTCCGTATCAAGAGCAAGTTTCAACGCCGGTCCAAGCCCCAAGCCCATATAATCAGTCCAGTATTAAAAAACGCCAGATAATCCATAAAAAGCCCCAAGGCTTAGAGCTCATCCACCAGGACATCCTGGGTAGGATATTTCTTCAGGGGGCCGTACCACTCGCGGAAAGTATCATTGAGCAGCTGCTCATCCAACCGCATGTGCTCACCGGGAGCCGTACGGAACGCCAAGCCGCCCTTGCGATCCAGCTCTTTGAGGCCAAGCCAGTCCTCGTTGTAAATCTGGCGGGAACGTAGAGGCGTGACATCCGTTCCATTGACCTCGGCGAACCAGGCGGATTCTTTGGGGATGACCGTCTTATCGTCTTCAAACATGTACATGACAAAGTGCTTCAAAGTCGCCAATCTCTTCTTGTATTCAAGGCTCTTCTCTTTCCTCTCATTGTTGATGTCGGCCAGGAAATTCGAGTTCTCAATGTATTGGTCGTAGTCCGTCGGAGGGCGATAGTACTGCGCAGGCACTAGGTTGGTCTGCACATAATTGCTCCAGACGTTCCCTCTAAGAAGCGCCATGGCTCCTTTGCACAGCCAATTTGTTGGTGCGCAGTCCTGAAACTCGCTGATGCCGTTGTGCTGCGACCCAAAAGTCACGAGGGATCTCACAGGAGGGCCATCACACCGCTCGACCCAGCCGCGGAGGAACTGGCCACCCTGGCTGAAGCCGAGGGCGTCGACGGCAGGGGCGGTGCTAATGATGGGATTCGAGGCAATTTCCTCACAAAGCTTGTCGATCTGGGCGTTGACATCGCCCCAGAAGGTGGCGCGCTGGTCGGCGTTCGGATCGGCCCCCTGGGACACGACATGGACGAGAGTGCCCGGGTGGACGGCTTCGGCGAGGGCGGCAACGGACTGGATGCCTTCGTTTCCGTACGAGTCACCAAGACCTGTGGTAGTCAGGATGGTTAGAAGAACAAGAACAGATGGGGGAAAAAAGAGAAAGATGCTCACCATGCCAGATGATCAAGGGCAACGGGGTATCATCGTCATCATTTCCACCTAGTGGCTTTTGTGAGCCAGGCAATGCCACGGCGAAGGTGGCAAGAGACCCAAGGGTCAGCAGCTTCTTGGACAGCACCATAGTAAAGGCTGGAGAAGCCAGTGACTTGGTGGACAATGAGGTCCTTTTGGAGGTTGGGGATTGAATGGTGCCAGAGTATAAGCTAAAGGAGGTCGTCATCTACTCATCCCAGCCTCGGCACCTCCAACAGCCATCTGGCAGGGGCTTCCCTGCAGAGCAAGTGCTGTACGCCCAATAGTGGGTCAGGACAAAACCCATGCTCCATCTTCGCAAAACTCAGCATCAACTCCTCCGTCTCCTCACAACATCTACCTATCTAAGGTAGGTGTGCCATGGATGCCTTTGGATTATCCTCATGCTCCCAGATCACCTGGTACAAGGTAAGCCATCACACAGTCACATTTCCCTTCATTTCCCTTCTAGAGAGTATATGATGATTCCTGCACAAAAAAATATGTTTCAAGACGGGGCAGAACAAATTATGTTGAGACCAATTGCATTTCTGAGCCTACTCTTCCCTCCTATAACAAACACACAGCACGCAAGGAGAGGGACTCGCTGACTTCTTCCCTCAGATCAGTCCCACTCTTGATTGAATAGTCAGGGCCCAGATCAGCTCATCGGCTGCCAAAGCAGGTATCCAGGACCTCAGTTCGATGCTATTGCTGTCCTGAGCGAGTATAGCATCAAGGGAAGGAGAGGCGCTCCTATACTGAAAGCTGATGATGACAGCTTGGACGAATGGCCTGAATGCATGCTTTTTAATTGGAGACACTAAGGGTTACAGGCCTTACTTGCACGCCGGTTCTCCTATCCATATTGGATCATATTACTGCCCTACTGGTAGTTTAACAAATATACACTCGGGCACTATGCCCATGCTCTCCCTCAATCCTTCATCCCTCAAATTGTCAATGTGCTGCTGAGTGGCAGATTCCTACTACTGCTGCCAACCCACAGCCCATAACTCCCACTCTGCAACTGCCATTTCTGCGCCACTACATCCCATGTGCTCAGATCCCTCCTCGTCAGTCCAAAGCTCACCGTTGTGCTCTCACCTGCTGCCAGCACTGGCTTCTCGAACCCCCTCAGCTGCCGCACTGGACCGCCAGGAATACCAACGTACAGCTGCGCAACCTCCGCGCCCGAAACACTGCCCGTGTTCGACACCGTCGCGGTGACGGTAGCCACAACGTCCCACAGATCCGTCTGTCCGCCCTCCACGATCGGACCCACAGGATACTCGGATGTGCTTGCATTGCCCTTGGCCACGCTCAGCCCCGAGAAGTCGAAGGTGGTATAGCTAAGTCCGAAGCCAAACTCGTAGCGCGGCGTGTAATTCTTCGCATCAAACGCCCGGTAGTCGATATACACGCCTTCGGTAAAGTTCGACTGTGGAAATAGCAAGAACTCTCCTTCGGGCAGCGCCGGCTTGTCCAGCCCATCATAAGCGCTCTCATTCTTGGGCACGCTATACGGGAGCTTGCCGCTAAAGTTCTCGTCGCCGTACAACAGACTCACGAGCGCCTTGCCCGAGTCCTGGCCAGGAACGTGCGCAAAGATCAAAGCCGTCACGTTAGGGTGGTCGATGAAGGTGTCCACCAAGCGTGTGGCGGCGTTTTGGAAGATGACGATCGTATTACTGCAGTTTGCGGCGACGTTGAGGATGATGCTGTCCGTGAAGTCGTCGTGAAGGTCGGGCCTGTCCCAGCCCTCGCTGGCAAAGGCATTGACATCGACAATGCACGCGTCTGAGTTGGGATCGATTAACGGGTTGGTGGATTCAAAGTCCCAGTAGAGCCCTGTTCCGTCTTCTTGTGCGCGGGCGGTGAGCGCAGAGAAGGGCGAAGAAATGTAGGCAGGCTCGTTGGCGCCGGATCCGCCGCCGGAGACAATGGTGCCGTTGACGGCGATGCCCGAGCCGGTGTCGAGAGTACCGAGTCCAAAGGGAACATCGATTTCAAACGTGTCGTTGGCGCCGAGAGGGTATACGCCCCCATTCCAACCGGCATTGTTTTTGCCGAAGCTGTCGGGGGTTTTGGCAGAATAGCCAAAGACAGAAATGAGCTCAGGAGATTTCAATGGCAGCGCGTTATTGCTGTTCTTGACAAGGACATGGCCCTCTAGCGCGCCTTGGTAGAGGACGTCTTTGAAGCTCGAGTTCCATCCCACGACCCTTTCGTGTGGTGCAGATATATCATAAGCTATGCCGTGGCCCGGGGTCGCAAAGTCGTCTGAATCTTGTCCCATCTGGTACCAAGCCGCCAAAATACGCGTGGCCATATCATCCAGCCGCGCAACGCTGACCGAGCCATTTGTCACAGCAAGCGCCAACTGTGTGCCCCAGTATTCTGATCCTAGAGGCATCACCATGTCCAGGCCAGCGAGTGCAGTTGACACACCTGAGTGTTGGGCTTCCCAGTCCTGTAGGGGGGGATGATAAGTAAAGGAAGGTGGGAATGGTGTGAGCACAGACGGAAGGGAAATGAGGTGCTTACCGATACGACGAAGCCCTGGAATCCGAGCTCGGTCTTGAGGATGTGATTCAGCGTGTAACTGTTGCCGCAAGCGTAGGAGTTGTTGATGCGATTGTAGCTGCACATGATGTTCCCAGTTCCGGCGTGGAGAGCGTCTTGGAAGGGCCTGGGCGATCACTAAGTAAAGGAGCTGGGAGGGTGTGCTGAGGGGAGGATATGCACGTACCAAAGATATAGCTCATGTAAAGTCTTGTCATCGATATTGGACGAAATCGCGGAGACGTTTCCATCTGGATTGCGCAAGGTCTCTTGCTCATTTCCAATATAATGCTGTCACAGTACGTTAGCTACGGTGACCCAACCTCAACGGCGTTTGACGCCGTCGAAACGTACCTTGACACTGGTGATGACGCCCTGGCTTTGAACCCCCGATACCGTCTCATATGCCAATTGCCCACTTAAATAAGGGTCAACGGCGAAGCCTTCCCAGCGCCGTCCATCCACAGATATGCGGCCAACCGGCCCTACCACAGGACCCAGGGCGATGTTGCTCCCTTTCTTCCGGAACTCTCCCGCCATCCCAACAGCCCTCTGGTGGGCAAGATCGCGGTTGAAGGACGCCCCCACGGACCACGCCGAGGCCCAGGATGACACGAAGTCTGTGGAACGCAAGCCATTGCCCGCATCGGAGAGGCAAAGTCCAGGGAAGCCGACGCGTTCAATGGGCAGGATCGACCCGGAGCAGCCGTTGGCTGTAGTAGAGACACCACCAGTCAAGTTTACCTGATAATTGTCAGCGAAACTGCCTCACCACTGTGTTTTATCGTCTCCCAGCTATTGTCCGCTTCTTGTGCAGCAGAAATTGGACACAGGAAGAGATCTTTACGCACCTTCTCGTCCAGGGTCAGCTCGCTCACCAGCGCCCTCGCCTTGACGTATGCGTCCGCCCATGCCCCAGTGCCAGTGGCATTGGGGCTTGGGTAGCTAGGCGGTGACTGGCCATAGAAATATGAGTCTTCCGTAATTACGTCTGACGTTTGGGCGAGGACCTGGCTGGCAAGGAGCCCCAGGAGGCCCAAGCGTAGGGAACCTGTCATGGTGGGAGACGTTCACACAAGATGGCGCGCCAGAAGTGGGAGTTGGGGTCTGCAGTTCCTGCAAAGTAGATCACAGAGGGTTGAGGTCTTTGGGGAGGATCGCTAATTTAAATTGTTCTCGATCGGCTACAACAATACCATCATCCCCTTAGCTCGCGGTGACTCGCACCGTCCGCGTCATCCGTTCACAGAAATGAAAAGAAGGCTGCTCCATTTCACAGGAACCCCACAAGCAAGTCCAGGTTCGCAAGCGGGAAGAAGGTAGGATCGTCACCTTCCAGTAGCATGGTCCGTGAGGGGCACCATATTCTTTGCCCTTGTCTCAGTAATACCACCACCAACCGGCAGCCGGTCAAAGCTCTGCCGAAGACAGCGGGACGAGTAGGACGACGCCTCTGAAGGCTCGTCTGGAGACTCCATTGGAGGACGTGGAAAAGTCGGCCCTTCTGAGGGGAAATTATCGACGACAGCATCCATAGATGGGAAGACCGAATTTGCTGAATGAACGATAGCCATATGTTCGAGGAGATGAGGTCCGTTTCGGGATAAGACTGTTCGGAGAAGACACATTGTAGGATACCAGTATACCCTTGGCGACCGGGTGGCATACCGCGTGGTCCTAGGTGGAGAAGCGTGCCATCTCGAGTCCGAGTATCTGGGCAGATTGCGGGGAACCCGCCGGGTAGTAACTCCGCAAGCTGGCGATCCGGGGTAAAACCACAGGGTGCAACTATGAGATCTTCCCTGCTAGCCCACACCACGACAGACTCTATCTGTCACTTGGCAGCCAAATGCAAAGACTCGGCTAAACACCGTCTCATCCTCTTGCTTGAAGGCACCAGTCCACATCGAGACTAAGCGATTACTACATGGTAAGCGAATGCCAATACCTGCAACTTTCCTTCCGGGGCAATCCTGCCCAGCTGCGAGATCTGGTGACCGCCACTGTGGAGTTTCCCATGCCGCATAGGGTCCTGGCTGCAGGAATATTGGCCGAGCTGATTCTCGGCTTCTAATACCGGTAGGTTTCCAAAGAAAAATCTTATGCTTGTTTGCTTGTTTTGCTGCCATGCATGTCATCAGACGAACAGTGAGGCGGCTATCGCTAATTTGTTTGCCGGTGCAAAGATTTTTTTCCTCTTCCTCGAGAACTTTTCGAAAACTTTTGCCAGCGCAGGAATTTCCTAATGAGAATCGTGATAGTAACTTTTGGTCCTGGTAGCCTAGGGAGGGCAGAGATTTGGCTGTTCGATCGACACTGGCGCCCACGTGTAGTGTCTCTCTCGTGCTATCAGGGTGATCGGTCGCGAGCTGGACCAACGTCAACAGATGTATCGTGTTGCCAGACGCCGTGCTATTGTGCCTTCTCGCGTCCATGTTCTGAAGCCGTGCTTTCTGCTTATCAATAATATCCGCCCTTACGACCACCTTTGTGTCGATCTTGGCGGCTTCTGGGATATGGTCCCCAGTGTTCGTGGTGGTAGCGACGACCTCTGTCGCGCCCGTTGTGGTGGGGCCGAGGCTCGGGGTCTGGAATTCTTTCCTCAACTTCAATCTCATACTCCTCCCACTCTTCCTTGGTGTACTGCTCGTTGACCTCTCTCTCCCGTCTTGCCTCTTCCGCATCGTACACGAAACGCATTGTCTGGGGTTCTTGTCCTGACATTGGCCGCTTGCCTCCTGGCCATGATCCGGTCGTTGCAGGGGATGTGGCGGACCCTGGCGTGATAGGATATTTGATCTTCTCGTCGTCTTCACATTTGTCACACCAGACATCGAATCTGCGGACCGCACCCTCACTGTCATCGACTTCCTGATTCAGCTTGATCTTGATGTCGATAAATTTAGACAGCTCAAACTTCATGCCGACGGTGGTGTGCTTGCTGAACTGGGTATATAAATCCAGCAAGTCGAGCATAACCTCTATGACGCTATGTCGTGTGGTGTGGTACTTGTCGAGATCGAGTGAGCGTATGCGCTCAATGTCGCGGTTGTTCAGTAGTGCATTTAATTCAATGACTGCTATGACCATGGTGAAGCTAGAAGCCTTTATAGGAGAGAAGGTCCTGTACATGTCTATGGACATATCGTAGGCCATGGACATAACATCGCGGCCGTCTGTGGAATTGTATAGGCGGCGGACCATCTTGACAAGGATCTTCTGGGGGTAGCGTGCTCGAAAGTCAAAGCCTATAGTCTCCAGAATGTGCCGTTCCAGTCCAATGATGATTTTGTGTGGGCTATCGAAAGCCTGCGACTCTGATGTTAGCAACCTTGAGAACAGTGGATCGACGAGTTGCTCCGGGTGGGTATAGTTCGCACCTTGTCATCCTGGGTGGTGGGATGGTCGGGGTTCCTGATGTTGTAGGCGGCGCATAGGATCTCCTTGGACTTCTTGATGGTGTCCTCTACCTTGCAGGCCATAAATAAAGCAGCGAGGGACGCATCTTGGTAATTGTATTCTGCATCGCGATGACAAAGACGGAAGAGGTGGTAGTATGTACAGGCGGTGGTAAAGGTCTTAACGGGCCTGGGGAGACGAGTTAGGAGATGAAAGACGCTGGTGAGGAGGGAGAACTCACAAACGCAAGGCCTGGCGGACAGAGTCAATCAGCTGGACACCCTGTATCCGATACGAGTCCTCCCTGGCTGGGTCACAGCCGTATTCTTTCTGGAGGCGACGGATATTTTGTTCGAATCTGTACTGGGTAGACAGGGCGATGTTGCCGGGGCTTGGACCCTTGGGACGCTCGTCAACGGGCGGAGGAGGGGTAGGTCTCCGTTGCGGCTGTGATGCTCTGGGTCCAGTGGGGGCCATTATGTCGGTGGTCGAAAAGAGGACCGGCAAGATGTTGAGCGCGGCGGGCGAGAGGACGAGCAGCCTGTCGGAAGGCTGCGCAACAGAGTGCTACACTTGGGCATGCATGGGCGCGACCAAGAAAGACGGCCTTTGGTGATCTTGTACAGACGGTGGGAAGCGCACACGGTCCGGCAGTAGTCACAGCAACGTCGTGGTGGTGTGTTCGAGTCGAGTTGATGGTTCGAAGCTTCTCTATCGGGTTGGAGTGGCTGAGTGGTGCCAGAGCCTTGCAGTTCTGCCAAAGGTGGAAGTTCTCCACAGCCACACGATGTACTGCGTAGTCTCGAACGCCACACTCACATGCAAACCAGCGGCACGCGCCCCGCCAAAAGTCCTAGTATCGTTCAAGGTGGCTGGATAGCACGCAGTCTATATATTAGTGACCATTGAATTGTGATCCTACTTGGATCAAATTCATGTGGTCAATTCTGACAGGGAAAAGAAGATCAGAAAGAGACCTCATGTCGATATTCCATTTCCTGAAGCAAGCCCTCTCTAAGTAACAAGTATATCTACAGGGGCTTAAGGAGAGATGCACTGCCCACCGTGGGAACGCTCACGATACAGCGGGATGGCAGCTTAATTCAGGAAGCTCACTCTGCCCTTCCAGCATGTGAAAAGTTAATTGGATGCATTTCCAAGCTTCGAAGACCTCGATATACGCTCTCCCAGGTCTAGATTTGTGGAACACTAGAGTGTCAGTCGTCAGAAGTACTGCGGGAGACAGAAGCTTACTCACACTAGAGAGATTGAGGCCTCGGTGCCAAGGCCCCCCCAAAAAAACTGACGTAGCTGACAGTAATTTGCAAGTGACTTCACCAACGACTCCACTCCGCCCACATGCTTTGCTTTTGTACGGTACCTCGCCCACCACAACACCCAGCGGCATCTCGCGGATTACCACCAACTTGCCGCCCTCACCACAACAGTCATCGTCGCCGTTCTCGATACTGCAACTTGCCAGCACCACCCACTTCACTGCCCGCACCAAAAGCAATGGTCTCTTGAAAGCTTTTGCGACTTTATCCGCTCCTAATCCGAACGCTCCGCCCACGACCTCGACCTCGACCTCAGCCTCAGCCTTAGCCTTAGCCTCGACTTAATCAGCAACACGTCGCGCATTCATCTTTTCTGGAGCCGGAGACCCTCCACTACTGTTCAAAATGGGCAACGGACGCAGGGGTGTCAAGTTCTCCCATAGAAAGGGCAACGGCAGCATTGAAGGCCGGAGGCCCAGCATGTCCGAGGCCAGTGAGGCAAGCCAGGACGGTGCCTCTCCTTCCCGCGCCAAGTTGTCGCCGCAAATCAAGGACATTCCCGAGGTATGCTTGCTGCCCAGCACCACCGGGCTTGGTGCTGACACATCCTCCTACACCTCTGCGCATGCGCGGCCAAATGCTAATCAGCTACCTGCTATAGAAAGATGCCGCAACCGTGCAGGGCGACTACGAGAAGAAAAAGGCCAACTTCATAGAAAGAACACTATGGACTCTGATCATGATTGGCGGCTTTTTTGCCGCCCTTTTCATGGGCCACATCTACATCATCCTGATCATCACCATCATACAAATCATCTCCTTCAAGGAGGTCATCGCCATCGCAAGCGTCCCCACCCGAGCCCGTCAGCTGCGCTCCACAAAGAGTCTCAATTGGTATTGGCTGGCCACCACTATGTACTTTCTTTACGGGGAGAGCGTCATATACTACTTCAAGCATATTGTTCTAGTCGACAAGATATTGTTGCCTCTTGCTACACACCACCGGTTCATTAGCTTTATGCTCTACATTATTGGTACGTACGGCTGTGCTGACGTGGTCTTCTGGGCGCTCTCCAGAATCTGTACTCACTTGTGTGATTCGACTATTCCTGACATTGAGTAAAATAGGATTCGTCTTTTTCGTCACGTCCCTGAAGGCTGGCCACCTCAAGTTTCAATTCACCCAATTCGCATGGACACACATGGCACTCTTGATCATCGTGGTACAGGCACACTTCATTATGAACAACATCTTCGAGGGACTGATATGGTTCTTCCTGCCCGCTGCTCTTGTCATCACAAATGACATTTGGGCCTACATTTGCGGCATCACGTTCGGCCGCACACAGCTCATTAAATTGTCGCCCAAGAAGACCGTCGAGGGATTCGTAGGAGCATGGGTCATGACCGTCATCTTTGGATACCTCTTGACCAACTTGATGTTGCGCAGCGGGTACTTCATTTGCCCAGTCACCGACTTTGGCGCAAACGTATTCACCGGCCTACAATGCGACCCCAACCCGGTCTTCCTCCCATACACCTACGAGCTTCCCCAATTCGTCTTCCTGCCAGCCAACACCAAGTTCAGTATTACAACGGAGCCCATGCAGATCCACACCATGATCTTTGCAACCTTTGCTTCTCTGATTGCTCCATTCGGCGGTTTCTTTGCATCTGGTTTGAAGCGCACTTTCAAGATCAAGGACTTTGGCCACTCGATCCCGGGTCATGGTGGCATGACCGACCGGATGGACTGTCAATTCATCATGGGCTTCTTCACCTTCATGTACTTCCACTCGTTCATCGCCACCTACAAGGTTGGCCTGGGTGGTGTCATGGAGCAGGCCATCACAGGGTTGACCGTAGATGAGCAGATTGAGCTAGTGAGGAACATGGCGAGGTATCTGGGCAATCAGGGTGCATTAGGCAGTGATGTAAGTCTAATCATCCTTCAATCGATGGCTGCATCCAGTCATATTCTTTGCTAACTACGTGTCTACCTAAGGTGCTGTCTTGTCTCGACCTGGCTCTGCCGGTCAAGAGGTGAAGTAAGATGCGGATGCGATGTTGGGCCAGAGCGCCACTGTTTGATTATGACGACACTTCTTTCATGAACGAATGCATATGGAAGCATACATAATACTCTTTTTTCCTTAACCCCGCCCAATAGTTTAAATTATGGTGGCAGCCGGTTCTGGGCTACATAGTATCAGCGAGCGTGTCACTAGAAAATAAGTCCTTCTTGGGCTGTCTTCAGAAACAACGCCAGGAAATAGGAGGGAGAGAGGCGGCAAGAGAGCTGAAGTGAGGAATGGGAAGTGTTCTCCTCTCTGGTTCGTATCATACCCACATGTCGGCTGCCATTACGCCGAGCAGACAAATCAATGACTTGCTTTAATGTGCTATGTTTGTCCACTGTTTTCAAGTGCTGCTACCGCAGTAGCATGCCCCCTTGGTCATAAATGTCCTTGTAATGAAGAATGAGAGCAGGATGAGTTATCTCAGATCAAATCTGACGAATCCGCACCTATTCTCCAGGCGAAATTTCTGGCTCAATCAAACCGCTCTAACACTACCAGAGTTGTCTAATCAAGATGCTGACAAGCCCCCGAGCATATCAATGCCAAAACTAAGCCGGGACAAACTCTGTGCTATCTGGCTGCTTCTTTTGGGCTGACTCTCATGGTTCCCTCGAAAGGAGGACTTGGCGTTGGAGAGGCGTCGGCTGCTGGCGCAGATCTAGTTGGCTTCGTGACATGGAAATCTCGTATCCAGTCAAGTCGACTGTCAACTGTGCACAAGGTTCCCTGTCCATCATCCTCAGTGGTGATCATTAGCGCAGCGCTGGTCCTAGACCAGCTACGACTTCACGGACTCGGTGTCCACGATATCGTCCATGTCAAATCAAGAATCCTTGTGACTAGGACTGCAGTGGCTCCAGCAGCTGCATGAATGTACTTTGTCAAGAGTTTTCCCGACTTCACACTCCCGATAGATAATTGATACATTTTGAAAAAGGAAATGAGAAAAAAAAATGGATGAAGCCACAAGAATACTGTTGAAGCATTGAGTGAGCAAAAATGACTCCACTGGGGATCGAACCCAGAACCTTATCCGGCCTTGATGTGACCATCGAGGACATGTGAAGGATACGTGATAACCATTACACCATGGGGCCATTTGCGAATGAAATGTCTTGTCAATTGCTATATATATCCCTGATTCCTTTTTAGAAACTTGGGTGCATGAGTCAGCACGTTGTGCTGGGATCAGGATTCCCGAGTGTATGGAAAGCACTAGCGCGATCGTGCACTTTGCAAGCGGCGAATTTCTCATTCCTGCCGCTTGGATGAAGGGTATGGTGTCTCAAGCCCTGCGCTAACGGTCGACAGGCACAACAGGCTGATGGCTGACAAGTAAAACAGACCCCTCCCTTGAACAGAATGGCGTAGGTCGCCAAGAGATGATGGCCCGATGGGATATACGGTGTATACCCGGTCCGCTAGTCTGGCCACTCTTGGACAGAGCGATCCAAGGGAGCTGGGAAGTTCTTACACGACGTGACTCCGATAAGATCATCCCACAGGATGCCTCCCGAAACTTATTATAGAATTACATACCCTATAGGAAGTCAATGGATACCACAGACGAATCCTTCGTTCCCAGGTGGCCTATGGGCCAATTTCCCACCAACGCAGTCTGCCCCGGAAAGATGGGAAGACAGTCTCCGGGACTGCGCGGAGCACATATAGGAAGAATAAGAACAACAACCCGATCGTGTCCGTGTTCTAGGGGTATCCCAGATAGTGCAGGCTGCCACTTTCGAAAGGTACGGATAGGATCTAGTGTCTACCAGTCAGGCTAGTCTGGCATGGCGGCTGCCTGTTTGGGTGGAGCATCTATTTGATGATCGCCTTTTCAGCTACGCCGCTACCTTACCAGCCTGCCAGCTTACTAGCATCACCGGAAGACAATGCTGGGAGCTTTGAAAGATCTGACATTTGACGATCTACGGCATCTCAATTCTAGTATGTCTGGGACAGAGCTGGCTGGTTGGCCACAGCTGTGGCGACTCACTCTTGGGCCGCGGGCGGCTCGTCACTCGTGAAGTCGCACTTTGGAGAATGTGAATGGACTGAATCTGTAGGATCTTTACAGGCATCATTCGCTCAATTTCAGGCGCACTCATCTCGTTTAACGTCTTCGTCTTTGTGCGGCCTTGCCAATGGCGGCCCTTGCTGCCAACGCCACGTACGGCTAAATTGAATAGGCCCCCGAAGGCTGGACGGCGCCAACGGCTCGTCTGAATAAAGGCTGGATTTGGGGCAGGTGAGCCAAGACGAGCCTATTTTTAAAGAAAAAATTATTCTTTCCCCCTTTCTGTTCGAACAGGAGAGCTGTCAGATCTCAGGGTTGTATTCGTAATATATAAGTCTTGCCTTTCCTCCCTGCCTCGCCGGGTACCTTTACGCTTCCAGTCCATCCTTAGCTTCCTTTGTCTGCCTTGACCGACAGTCGAGCCTTTTCTCTCGACTAGACTACTAATCCTGAAAACAACGGCCTCACAATACAAGTACAGGCTATTTTTGCAAGAGTCAAATCACCATGTACTCTTCAACCATTCTCCTGGCGACTCTCGCCGCCACCGTCTCTGCCACCATCCCCCTCCATCAACGATTTGTCGAGGCTCGGCAAACGGATATCCCCTCCGCCTCCCTTGACTCTTCCACTGCGTCCGCGACTGACAATGCGGCCTGTGAGTCAGCTGCCGACGATATTGACAGCATCCTCGCCGGCGCACCAACCGTGCCGGATAACCTGGCTTCCTATGCCGCCACTGCAACCGATATATTGACAGCAGACCTCTGCTCCTACCCTTTCCCCACCTCGGTCGCGTCGGACTGGTCATCTTACTCCTCCGCCTATGCTTCATGGGTCTCCGCCTCTGCAGGCTCAGAAATAGCCTCGGTCGCTTCAGCATGTGGCACCACGATCGATTCGTCTGATCTTGACTTGTGCACATCTGATGCTGGCGTCGCTTCCGGCGCGACTGCCGACAGCACGGCTACCACTACCGAGTCGGACGCTACCACTACAGCATCGGAGGCTTCTGGGTTGACCACGGAGACGACCGGCAGTGCCACCAAGACTTCGGCTTCGGGAAGCTCTGGTACCGCAAAGGCTACGGTCACAGCAACTGCGGGTGCGGTGGCGCGAGAGGTTGGAACTGTTGGGGCTATCTTTGTTGGTGTGCTAGGCGCTGTTGTTGCCCTGTAATTCATCGGCTTAATACTTGGTTTGCCTGGGTGGATTACATTGTCGAGCTACGACTGATTATGGATTCTATTATGGGGCGTTACAGAAGGATGACATCAAAATTTTGGATCACTGACTATGCAGCATTCCCAGATACTTGCCTATTGAAAATGCATACACACCTCATTCGCTGCATGGGACCTGTGACCTCTTGCACCTGTACACTATATTATGATGCATAGTCTGTTGCAATTCTATAGTCGTGATTCACCACGTATGACTTTGCCCATGTCTTCAGCTCCTTCTGTGTCCGTTCTACTGTTATCAATCAATTCTCGTTACTGGAAGTCGTACCTCAATCGTCAAGTGGGCCTTGAGGGCTGAGCGGAAAATACGCCGCGGTCCACCCGGGCGCAAGACGCAAACTCTGTACTACCACCTGGCCAGTCATGTCGCAAGTCTGCTAGTTGACGCAAATCACGCCGGTGTTAATACGAAGCGGCGCTGGGGGAAATAGTTGTTCGTACCAGGGTATTTTGCAATTTCACGTGATTGGCGTTGTGCCCCAACGACCTAGCCCGGACTATCTAGGTTGTGCCTCTGAATACGGTTATACAGAAGCGCATGGTTTGATAAGAGAGGGAATAGCGCGGTGATCCAAGGCTCAATTCCGGAACGTTCTTGGTAGCTAATCTTTGAACCCGGTCGAGAATCTCATGACATGCGGATCTACCCTTTTGTTCCTTGCAGTAGACTTCCGCTTCTCAACTTCAAGTTGGCCCAGAGGATTATCCGCAAGCTAGGTCTTTATGATGGTGTCCCCGCGTCTCGAGATCCAGTACGATGTGGCATATCGTTGATTTGAGAAAAGACCACAGCCCGTTCTAAGCCGCTTATTCTTCACGAAGCCAGTCAACAATGGGATGTAATCTGTCACAAGCTCTTCGTCGGCCGGAATAGCTCGAAGGCTACTAGATGTCACGCCTTTCTTATTCGCACCTCAACATCGCTCTACATTTGATTGAATTGAATCATTGAAAAGCGAGCCACGAAGTAGAACACGACCCGCCATCTCATTGAGCCCCGCCGCGGGTGCTTCCCCGATCACCAGTTGCCTTTCCTAGGGCGGGGTCCTCATACAGTCTCTGCCGCGAAACAGCAGGCGGTCGCGTTGTGTAGGCTTGCAGAAGCTGGTCTGTTGGCTCCGTGAAATACTGCTGTGCTGTAGCGCGTATGCTGATGTGCTGAATCTGTGGGTCCCGCAGGCGCGGTGGTCAAAGAGTGGAGTATCTCACATTATCTGTCAGACGCGTAAAGACATTGCTATGCACATACATCTTTCTCAGGACACGATCTTGGGCATAAATTATACCCCAGCCCAGGCGTACATAGTCGGAAAATCTGCTACTAGGTAAAACCCTTCTGTAGGGCAAGGGGCGGCGGAACTTGCATTGATACGTATACTTTACCAATCAAATGGTTCTGTCATACACTATCGGCAGAGTGTCCTGTCCCCGACCGATTTCATGCATTCGCTGGAGCCGCAACAAGGGTTCAATCATGTTGCACAGTCGTGGCCGGCGGCCCCTGCAGCTGGCCGTGGGGCCGGCTCCGGTACTTTTGAGGTATTCGCCTGTTTTCTCGACTGATGATGAGGTCCGTTTCTTCCCGAGGGTGGCCTGATCCAGGTGGATGGGCACTTCTGGCCGTGCGCGCTGCCAAACCAAAGCAGATTTTGTCCAAGGTGCAGCATATTACCCTGAAACTTGCCGTGCCTACTTAGGTACATATTGACTGTCCTCCTAGCGTGGCAGATACCAGCCGTTGTAGGGGAAAGAAGCCGTCCGGTCTGAGCTTTGTTAGGTGCACTGAACATGTCTACCTTCTTTGCTTTGAATCATGAAAGTCGATGGAACGATCGATCCTCGCAACATTTGATACCTGTTGCCACTGGTGATGGTGATGCGAGACCACAGTCAAGGAGCAAGTTGACTAACAAGCAGCAGAAATTTGGTGGTGCCATGGCGGGAAGAGAAATTGCTTTTTTGCGAGTTGTCCAGAATCAGAATCGAAAAGTTCCGACTCAAGATCCACACAAGAATTCGTGAGGCTCCACCTGTAGGGCTGAAGATGTCCAGGTGTTAGAGGGTGCAGCGCAGATGCGGGCCCGGACCCGGCCTCGGCAGCGTGGGTCGACCGGGAAGAAGCGAGCGAGGGTCCTCTCGTGTCGCGAGGTTTCTCGTACGGCCCGAGATCATGACATGTCTCGAGCGCGATACCTTGTCATTCCACATGTCCCTCCGAGGTACCGCCTTATTGTTAGACGTCCTGTTCCTACGCAATTTGTCTGCTAAACACTCCTAGTCTCTGTTACAGAGAGACCCGGAGCCACCCACAGCCCGACCCATCTGTATCCTCCTCTTCCTACGCCATTGTCTGCCCATACTGCATCGCACCACAACTCGCTCTTAGCCCCTGGCACCACTCATACTCAATCTTGAAGTCGATCTTGGTCACCGAACGCCGAGTTTGAAACAAATCGCGATATTTTTCGGTCCACCTGCGAGGGTCGACGCCGGCATTCATCGCCTCCGCCTGCTCCATCCGGTCGATAAAGCCTGTATAAAGCCGAATGATCACCACGTCCTGCCCCTGGAGAGTCTCTTGACGTATACTCAAGACTCTTTGACATCAAGCCTATTCTGTGCTGGTGTATCTTTGTGCTCTATCCTATTCAACGGCCTTATCGCTTGCCTGTCATTCCATAATGGCTCCTACAAATATCGACGACCTCCCGAGCGAGGTAAGTGGCCAAGCAAATATGCATCCCTTACGAGACAAGCTAACGCTCTTCTACAGATCCTAATTCAGATCCTATCACCCTTGACGACCCTCCAAGTCCTCCCCCTCGCTCGCATCAACCGCCGCTTCCAGGACCTGACCCTACGCGTAATACACACTCGCCTGACAGACGCCGCCTGGTTACCACACCACGAGCTCATCCTCGAATGCTACCACCCCTCTGCCAAGATATCGACTCCCTACCTCCACTGCGATTATATCGGCACCGACGGGCTTGAAGGATACACAGAAGATGAGGACAAACAGTTGACATTGAGTCAAATGCACAACCTCTATTCGCGTTTCCGGCCCATTGTGCAAGAAGAGAATCGTAGGGGAAGGGCAAGGTATCCAACGGCAAGTGCGAGTTTGCAGGCAAGAGAGGATGATCTCGTGGCCTCGGTCAATGTCCACCTCGATGACGGGGAGATGTTCAGCCAGTTGTGCGCCGTGACAAACTTGGTCAAGACGGGTCCTCGAAGGGGCTTGTTCCTGAGTCATGTCAATGTCAACGACGGCGTGGTGCGGGTTTTCAGGCGGTGGTTGGCGGCGAAGGCGGCAGCAGGGACAGAGGGCGCGAGCGGCGAGGATCCAATCCTATGGACCGACCGCCACAAGACCGTTGGTATCAAGTTTCGTGTACAACAAGACAATATTGACATGAGACAACCCACACTTTGGGCGGACGATGACGATCCGCCGGTGGCATACACCCTTATCTACGAGGAGCTGGTCATCCGCACAAGCATGCTCCTGCTCGAAGTGGAAAAGTCTGAGGCCCAGGAGGTCACAAGTACAGGTAAAGCCATCATCATTGCTTCAATTTAGGAGACGAGACCCAAGAAGAGGAAGTGGCCGCTCGAAGGATCCTCTGTTGAGACGTCGTGAGCAGCCGAGAATGGCGACCGCATCGAGTTGGGGGCAGCTCTTTGCGAACCAATCCGGCTTGCGTCTCGCGTCCATCAAGATTTACGAAACCTCAGCAGTTAGTACACTGCTCATTCGGAACTACGCCGACGACTTCACAAGGATGATGCCGCCTCGTGGCCGTGATATGTTCAATTTTCCCGAAGAGCTTGAGGACCACACACCTCGGAGTGTGAAGTCAACGTCATGGTCGAATGCATATACTTACAACCCTCCCAGATATTGGATACGTGGTAGAACCTGGCAGCAAGGTGCCTTGCTTGGGACAACAGATGCTTTTCTGTATGCCAACACCACAAATCTTCCAGCGACAGCATGAGTGGGCTTCGCAACCTCCAATTTCGGTCGGTGGCGCTTAAACATGCGCTACGATATACGAGATTACGACTACGGGACTACTTGTTCTGCTTAAATTTTATCAGGCTGCCTTCCTCGAAGGCTTCCTTGAAGGGAAATACAGGACCTAACGTGTGGGTTGAAACACGACATACAGGAAAGGTTATACAAAGAGTGGCCGGAGTTTTGGGGTTTTGCTCAGGAATCGACGGCATACGCACTGCATTTACATACATTAGAGACATATGCACAGCCACGCACTTGGTACGGTATGTCTAGACCTACAATAAATACAATATACAGCTCTAGCAATGTATTCCAGACACGCACTTTCAGAGCACCTTACGAGAGCACTTGGGTGTCTTTCGAAAACATGCCAATGTCAGCGGGATGTATGTTGACATGAAGGCGCTTTTAGTCGACCCGTCCCGCGTCGAGATTTTGGTATGAATTCTCAGGAACGGCGATTGATTACCTAGTAGGTAGGTAAAGAACGACGCTCAGCACTAAACAGGCATGACAAATCGCAAGGGCGCAAAGGGCGCGGTCCAACGCATGCTGCAACTCGACTCCACCGCTGTATTTTTATCATTATCAATAAGTCAGAATGGATGCGCAACAGCAATTTCACGAACATTTTCGACTAGCTTCTAGGATCTAGGTTCTCTTCGGCGGAGACTGATCTCACAGTATCGCATTATGACTATCAAAGCTATCCTCTTCGACTTCATGGGCACCTGCTTAGACTGGCACACCAGTATAGTCGCATCTCTCCCACCATCCATATCGAAAGAGAAACGTTCCAAATTGGCGCTCGAATGGCGCCAGACATACTTCGATTACAATTCCGCACGCCTCGCTCTAAGGCAGCCGCCCGAAGATATTGACATTTCGCATCGGCAGACGTTACAATTGCTTCTTTCAACGCCAGAGTGGTCCTCTCTCCAATCCAATTTCGATTCTGAACACATCGAGCGCTGCATCGCGGCGTGGCATGATCAGCCGGCGTGGCAGGATGTCCGACCGATGCTAGAAAAACTACGTGGAAAGGGCTACGAGCTCTTCGTGCACGCAAACGGAACAACGCGGTTGCAGCTGGATCTGGTGAGATCTTCAGGTCTGAAGGGATGCTTTGACTTGCTGTTGTCAAGTGAGCTGTTGGGAACGATAAAGCCTGCGCCAGAAAGCTATGTGAAGTGTATGGAATTATTGAGGTACAAGCCTGAGGAGTGTGTCATGGTCGCTGCGCATGCATATGATACTAGAGGTGCGAAGAAGATGGGAATGAAAACAGTGTACATACACCGGTGGACGGATGACATCAAAGAGGATCAGGAAGCGCTTCGAGATGAACATGATGCGTACCTTGGCAGTATGGAACAGCTCGATGAGATAGCCTCCAAGCTGAATTAGGGAAATATAGAGTATCTGAGTGTTACTGGTGACTCGGGCGGTCATTCTCTTTGCCAGCCCTGGAGGTAAACATCACCGAGGACAAGCTGCTTGCCAACAAGGTTCCCACGGGAAAATGGTGATGCACTTTCCGCAGTCTGTAACAATACAGTGTGACAGCATCATTTCAAGATAAAGAACTCATAATCCAATCACGATGTCTCTTGAATTACGGCCGGGATGGAAAGAAGGCTTAATCTCGTGCAAGTCCAGGTACGTCGACCCCAGCCTCCTCATGTGTCCAGTCCTTGACAATCTCGATGCGAGACTACGTCATCCTATAGGCATTACCGAATCCGATTTTATTGTGGTTTGTGTGCTCGAGATGGTTTCCCATGGGTCGATACGGTCACGACTCATTCCTTCTGGTTCATTCCTCGAGCTATCGTCTCGTTCTATAACAGTCCAGGTAACCTGGTCCGCCATCCTTCTATATTGCCACCTCACAAAACAATACACATCACCTCCAAACTTTCGGAATGCCTTGTATGCCATATTTTCAATCCTGCTAAAAATAAAGAAGCTCGCTTCCATGAGTAATGCATGGTGGCTCTTCTGCGAACCTTGGAAGCTATACATAGGAGTTATCAAGAGCACGCAGGATTGAGCCCATGGAAAGAGCCCACTAGTTAAGAGGCATCTTGCATTAGCGAAAAAGATAAATCACCGGCAAGTCAATTTTGCGCCGCAAAGTCGTACTGAAACGTTTTAGCACTCTGATGATCTTGGTATGTTGTAACAATTACTCTTGTATTTAATACAATCCGAGCTGTCGACGCTTTCCAATATAACAACAACGCCTCCCAACCCCGAATACGTGACCTCGGGAGTGGGTGGAATATACATATGACGTTGAGATTCAGCTCACGAGTTCCATGAATTTCAAATCACTAGTGGGGGAAGGATTTAACTTTGCTCGGCGCAGCGTCGTTGAAGATCATTCCAACAAGACAGTGACATTATGGTCTAATACTTCCGAATTACACAAGGACGGCTTGGTGCTGGCCTTCCTCTCTAGCTGATCAGACGAAGTGAGGTACCCGTGCCTCGGGTTTTTGGCACCACAGTTCCAAATGAACAGCAAGCTGTGTGTATTGTCGATAATTTGCAAAAGCATCCTGTCTTTTATTCTGATACTGGGTCTGAGGCTCGCGAAGCCATGAGACGGATACACTGGCTGCGGTGCTGGAATAATCAAGAATGCTTCGACAAATTGGTTGACGCTTGCGCACAGAGTATCGCCCCAGGCCTACAGTCCGGCCAAGTTTTTGTCTGAAGGACTGTCTCAATGATACCCAATAGGAGAGATACCCGAACAATTTTTGGGCCTCTGCCGCTGTATTTCTGTGAAGGAGGGCCAGTCGCTACTGAGGAAGGCAACTTGAATACCTAGGTACCTAACCTATCTCACCGTCACATGCCCGCCACCCCGGAAGCGGTGAACTCTATGCACACCATACATCATTATCTGTATGGAAGATTTTAAGAAGGGCTTGGCACCATGAGTAGACACGTTGTGAGTCCTGGCTGTTTGATCTATAATCTTGAGACACGGTAGAACATCCAAAGAACAAGTTCGGATGAGCCCGGTGTATTGGATGCAAATTGTGTGGCGCGCGCTGGGGTAATCTAGGTTCTACCTCGCAGTGGCATCCCAATAACATAAGGCCAGTCCAAGACTGGAAATATCGAAACGTGACAGCATAGCATGCCGCCGGTCCATCGTACCGTAATTACGTCCAAACCTTCCTTGTTGCGATGTTACGATTGGCCCATCAGGCGAAGGCACTAGTTCCACGGTACGCAGGGCAAGGGACCAATGTATATCATTCCAGGTATACCACCTGGATGCTGAGTTCGTGACTACCCGGCCAGGTGCAGAAGCCACGGTTTCTTGTAGAAACTATGCATGCCTTTTCAAACTACCAGGTAGTCGAAAGATAGACTTTGGTCGAGTACCGGACCTCCGCTGGCGAACGCGTATACGTGCTGCCAAAGTACCCCAGTGAGTGAGAGAGACGTGAACAACGGAATCCTGCATAATACGCAACACGTACCATTGAATGTTGTTAATTCACTTTTGGAAGGAGCTTCTGGGGTTTGCAAGGAATTTTAAGCGCGCTATGCACAATGATTTGCACAGGGTCGCTTGTGCAGGTCGTAGTGATGAGTCTGGGGGTTCAATGTGACGAGGCAGCATTCAGGGGTGCTCTGAAGCCGATCGCTACCTACCTAGGTAGGTACCTATCTAAGGTAATGAGTCCACATACTAGCGACGAGATCTAGAAAGATGACTAGCTGATTTCATTCCATATCTTGCGGACCTACCTGCTGGTGCTATTTTGATGGTCCTCACGTGCCTAGGTAGAGCTAACGTTATAAGCCACCCGGGTGTCAGAGCGGTCCGTCTGTTGCTACCTTGGTTGCACTGAAATCTCTTTCATGCAATGAATTGGGTACCCTACATGAGCAGACTTCAGATATTGCTACGCCAATGCCGGATATACGCTAGAGGCGGTCAGATTCTTATCAGACGGTCGGGTATATGGCTCAATTGATCGAGTTGCTTCCAGATCTGCGAGTGGCAGGACGAGAATATCGGAGAAAACGACAAGAAGGATGGTGATGATGCAGATTAATACACAAACTGGCCCGCTGACCCGGAAAGTTCAGTCCGGGATGTGACCGAGACCCCAGGCGGCAGACTCTGGTGCACAGGAGTGAAATAAGCCATGGTTACGGTCGATCTCGCAGGCAGCTTTAAAAACACACCAGTATCACAGCCCCGTTGAAACACTAGCGTGTACATGCAAGTTCCCTGCTGAGTCAAAGACCCGTAGCAGCCGATCTAGATAGTGGATTTGACAGATGTTTATTATACGCGGTCCAAGATCTTAAGGTTTTTAGTATAGTATCTATTGACTTCCCCCAAAAATCTGACCCGTCAGAGTCAAGCGGGATGCATCAGGACACAGCTCCTGTTGGCATATTGCGGTACTTGATTTGAAGCATCAGGTCAAGACTCAAGGCGACGGCTCAAAGTCTTGATTCCCAGGTCAATTATTAACGAGACGAGACGGCGGGCAAGCGGCGTGCCAGGTACTATTTTTCAAGAGGAAGAGAACATCTAGGCTAGTGTTTGTCCCGAGGAAACGTTGAGCCTAAGAGGAAGCAGAGCGATTGGCTACACCGGAGTCCGGACGCCAGATGTCACATTGCCCGCATGTCCATTGCTCGCTTTACCATGGTTCCGTTCCGTCACAAACGTCTTGTTTCTTCAACTTCGGTTTGTCTCTGGTAGGTTTACGGCTACCTGCCAAGTACATGACAAAGTAACATGAACCCGTGCTACCTAGGCACTTCAAACGAAATAGTGGAATACGTTCTGAGTGATGGTTTTCCACCGACGAACAGGTGGCTTGACAATGTCTCAGTTCTTCCATGCACATGCCACACACCACAGCACCGCTCAGACGTCTGCTAGACATTTTACGCACAGCCATAACTTCCTTCATGTGACAAGAACTATGGAGGTACAGATGGCAGTTTCAAATTTTAGCTTCGGACGCATCGGCACATCTACCCGTTCATTTATCGATACGAGACCGGACGAGGCAGAGTTCAGATGCACTTACATATCATAGACTATGTGTTACAGAATGCCTGGTCTACCTAGTATCTACCTAGGTGTTCTTCAGCATCTTGTCCGGCGGTACTCTGGATTACTTCCAAAGTTTCAGCCATTGCGAATCCGTTGGTTCGTCTGTCGGCAGACTGATCCTATCTAGTATAGTGCGCCTAGCTTGACAGCGTGTCAAAACTCACTTTCGGATGGGTGTGGTACAGCACACCAGTACGGTCGATTTGTACCCTGTTTTGCCTGAGCTCTCAACCAGACCATTGATTGATGCCACTTTGGCACGGCTCGTCTCATCCGATCTCCCATCACTGTTGTGCAGACTGATGAGCAGTCTCGACTGGTACTATTTCCGCCATCCCATGTAGCAATAATACATCCCACAGCCACATAGGACTAGGTGGCCTTGTTCCTGCGTGTCTGCAGGTCCGTTCTCCTTGCCTTGCGGCTGCATTCACCAGATGACCTGGTCGAGCCACGACGCAATCCAGGTATTCCAAGAGGCTACTACATACAAAGTGTGGTTTGCATCATGTACATTAGCTGGGGACGTGCCACGCCTTGCGAACTGGTTTTTGTGTCGTTCGCATCGGCCTTTGCTTTCACACAGCATTGTGTTTTCTGGCCATTATCCTTAGAGTGACTCATTATAACTTTTTGTTTCTGCTGCTGGCAGTTGCTTCTCTTAATATTTAATAATTGTGTTACGAGCCATTAGGGACACCTGAGCAAGGGGATGGCTTCCGAGGCGAATATCACCAGCACCAATGTGTCGAACCTGGTGTTGACCCAGCCGGAGCCCGCCAAGATGAAAGAGTCTGAGAAAGGTTGGAGTGATGGTGAGGATGTCGACCTTAAAGAGTGGTTCCCGAAGGCAATGATAATCCCACGAGAGTCAACATCTGGCCCTCCGCCACCAGTGCCTCGGAAGGATACAAGACCGAACACGACGATATACGAGCTACCTGCTGAACAAATAGGAGACTGGGTGCAGATTCGCTCTGAGCAATTGGACAAGAAGGAACATGAGGAATCACAGCAGCTACGGTTGATCCTCCAAAACATGATGGAGTCACAGGAGCCGACGTCGGGCGAAATAAAAATTCACTTTACGGCTTCGCCCGTGACCTCAAAGTCAGCAGACAAGACACTGTCGGACACGATGACTACTGCCCACCCATTGGCCATGTCACCGGTCCCGCCCCCGGGTACATTGCCGCAGGTACCAGACCGACCCGCCAGGCCGTCTACTCTGCGACTATCATCTCTTACTCGGAAGAAAGACTTGACGACAAGTAGGGTCGTCGTGCTCGACCCAAACAAGCCGGAGATGACTGGCTCCTATCAAACACAGCCACACACTGGATACACTGGTTCGAGCCGGACAAAGTATGGGCGTGGCAGGCACGCCGCTACAGAACTGATTCCACAGCCAAGCGACGATCCACAGGACCCTTTGGTGAGTGTTGAAACCTCTGTTCGCTCTTGAATCCCCCACTGACAAACAACAGAATTGGCAAACTTGGAGGAAGGAGTTGAATCTGTACTCCCTGCTCGTGATGGTTGCGTTGTGCAACGTCATGAAGACGGCCTTGGTCAGCATCAACTACGTCTTGACAGAACAACTATCCGCCTCGTATGTCGCCGTATCTGCTCTGACGGGCGTTCCCTTGATGTTGTCGGCCTTTACGGGGCTGGCGAGTTGCACTGCATCGAAATTGTGGGGAAGGAGACCAGTGTACCTGGTGTCGGCAGTCCTCATTTTCATTGGCGTTGTATGGAACGCCAGAATCCGCACGAGCTATGCACAGTACATGACCGCCAGGATATTTCAGGGCTTGGGTTGGGGTGCATTCGATACCATGGTGATGGGGTCCATCATGGATACGTATTTCGTAAGCCTATCTGCCACCCACTATCTGAGACCAGACAGGTCTGTGTATCTAACTTGAAGCATCAGGAACATGAACGCTCCCTCAAGACAGCTATCTACCGTATAGTCTCTGTTGCAACAACATGGGGGCCACCCATCATAGGAGGAGTCACCTCCCAGAATGCCCTTGGTCCCAGCTTACAGTTCGAAATTCTCGCCATCTTCCACGTTATCTCAATCCCATTGCTCGTACTAGGCGCCCCCGAGAGCATGTATGAACGCTCTACGTCGACATTGGAAAAGTCAACGCCCGGTTGGGCACCGAACACGGGCTGGTCATCTCTCGGCCTTAAGAGCAGTAGTCGCTTTCAGCGACTACCGGCCTGGGCCCGTGGAAGGGGTTTCAATGTCGACAGAGCCATTCAGTATGTCAAGGAGGTCGGACCCCCAAAAAGCTATTCCAACGCTCCAGGCGCTATTGCCGACCTTGCGTTGCTACTTCAGACACCATGCGCCTTGGTAGCGCCAACGACCATGCTTGTGTTTCTTGCTTCACTCCTACCTTATTCCCTCCTTTGGGGTTTCTCGTCCTCGCTCTCCGGACTGTTCGCTCGTGACCCTTTCGACCTATTTCCCGCCACAGTAGGCTCCCTCCTCGCAACCCCTTTCATCATGTCCACCGCTGTCGTGGCTATCTTCAGCCTCTGGGGGGAATGGTCAAAGACCACTCAGGCTTTTCGCGTTGGGTCTACTCACGTGTTCGTCCTCACTGGTGGCGCTTTGCTTTCAATGTCCGGCATCCTCGCGTTTGGTTTGTACGTCTCGCCACGACTTGACGAAGGAGACCAAGGCTTCCGTTTCTCGGCAGTTTCCTTTGTCTTGGGACTCTTGGCTGCTGGCTCGTACATCCTCGACGCACCTAGAGTGCCACTCATTCTTCGGTCCGTAGGATTTACGTCGCCAAATCTTATTATCAGTCTTCGAACCGAGGCTGACATGGATGCGGGAGTGACGATTTGGCGCTCGTTGTTCACGGGCGTTTTTGTTATGGCTATTCCAGCTGCGGTGGTGGCGAGTTCTACGGGCCTGGAGAGCACGAGCATTGGAGTTGCCGTTGTGCAAGTGCTTGTCGTAGGGGCTGTCGGAGTTGTCTGGTATATGTTTGATGAGAGCGTACGAGCATTGGATGGGAAAGTTCTGTCACGAGTAGACCTGACAATTCCGAAGTGGTCCAGGAGCTACTTTGAGTTCGACGATTAATTGCCCTAGCGCGGTGGCCCGCGTGGCGGGTTTTTGATGAGACGCAACATTATGATACCATGGTCCATGGTGGATTGGATTGGAAGAGTGAGCAGCACAATTGGACTGCAGGTTCAGTGCCACAATTTCATATACCCAGGACTGTCGGGCGTCTACTATCAACGGCGTATGAGCCAGGATACTCTCGCTGGTATGGGAGTGGGCCCAGGGGGCCAGGCAGCGATGCGTGCACTGAGAAACATGATGAAATAACAGATGAGAAATGATAATAAATAAAATTGTAGTCTCGAAATGATATCACAGATCTGTGGGGCAAAAGTTGTAAACAAAACCCAGAAAAACAGGCCTTCAAGATCATGGAAGCTGTCTTGAGCCTTCACCCGGATCCACCCCGTCTAGGCTAGGCCGGTCGTCTATTGCCCGGTCTTTCACTACAAGTTCCCCATACGTTTATCTCCTCGCCGTGGGAAAATTCGGAGTCGGGCCGGTGAACCGCATGTGCTTCTGATGTTGGAAAATGACAATAGGGCAACAAGAACAGCGGTCACAACCAGTTTTTAGTTGACTAGCTACCCATCCTTGAAATTTCCCGTCAATAATGTCGCAGAATTCGCTGCTGTGCTGGGGTCCACGTCTTGCCAAGACACTGCGGGACGATGCCGATTCTGGGAGCTGGTTCTTTTCTCATATAGGCGAGCCAGGCGAGGTGCAGGCAGCGGCCGTGAGATGCACTCCTCTCCAACAACCTTGCTGCTACATTTCTTCACTTCTAACTATGTGGGAATCAAAGGTGCATGGTACACTGCCGACATCATTTCTCCAAGTCCTATTCAGTAAAAAGGTGCCAAGGCAAATAAGATGTGTGGGTTTATTGGCGGAACATTCTGTTCATCAAGCCACATTCCGCACACGACCATCATGAAGGATTGTTGCAATAGCCTGGCGTAATAGCCCCAGGTCTCATATGTGTGTCCTCAAGGCTAGAGATGAAAGAGTGGCAGTGACGCGGATCAGATCCGGATTAGGACTCGATCAAAATGACGAAGAACACAATATGCAGCTTTGGTAGAGGGTGGGAAAAAGATGATGCGGGGATATCTTTTCCCAGCAAAAAAATATAAAGGCATCCTAATACTTCAAAGCTTGACGGGCTTGGTCTCATACGGCAACCACAATTCTATCAGTGTTGTCATTTAGTCAAAATGAGGGCATTCTTGACCCTCCCGGGTCTCACCGCGCTGCTCTCGGTGCTAGCCTCTCTCGTGGCAGAAACACTGGCGACCTATCCCCTTCCTCCAGGTCTCCCTCGTTCTGCTCATGAATTTCGAAAACGACACCCATACGCTCCCACGTCGGGCTTCGGTGGGAGACACGTGGTGACCATTCGCCCAAGCGCCAACGACACAGACGATGTCTCTACCGCTTTCAAAGCGGGCCTGGAGCGAGCAAACTACGGCGGGACTTTATATCTGCCCGCGAACCAGACTTTCGTGATTGGGCAGCCGTTGGATTTGACCTTTCTTTCGGATGTGCATTTGCGTCTTGATGGAGAGATTCTGTTCACCAACGATACGTCCTATTGGCAGAGCGTGGCGTTCACTCACCCGTTCCAAAACACCATCATGTTCTGGAAATGGGGCGGGAAAAAGGTCAAAATCTACGGTGAGGGAGTGTTGAATGGAAACGGACAGCGCTGGTGGAACGAGTTCGAGGGCAACCAGATTCTTGATACAGATAACACCTATTTACGTCCTGTGCTGTTCTACGCAGAGAACGCAACCGACTGGTCTATTGAAGGAATTTCTTACCTGAACTCACCTTGTTGGAACAACTTTATCGTAACTTGTGAGTGATCATCCGACTTCAGGAGCCTGGTGCAAAAAGACCTCCCCGGAACTTGCAAGCACAAGTGATCCCAGAGTACAAGAACACATGTTGTCATGATGGCGAAGAAGCTAATTGTCGTTGCAGCAAGGGACTTCAGCTTCAATAATGTGATCGTAACAGCTCTTTCAAATGTGAGTTCCCTAATTCGTTGCATCGGGCACGACTCAACAATTTACACTCCGCGTCCATGCCTGTGTTTCTTTCTTATATGGAATCTCCCGAGTTTACCGAAAGGGTTGATATACTCTATACCTGGATACTCACTAATCTCGCAATAGAATGTCTCCGTGGTCCCCGCAAATACAGACTTCTTTGATTCTCTGAACTTGGATGGCGTTACTGTCGAGAAGGCCTTTGTGAACATTGGTGATGATTGCTTCAGCCCGAAGGGAAACACCACCAACATTTACGTCAACAATATATACTGCAACGGTAATTATCTCAGGAGCTCCTCATTCGTTGACCCCTGCTAATGGAAGTCTCTCATTAAGGTAGTCATGGACAATCTATGGGCTCCATAGGTCAATACGAAGGAGAAAAAGACATCATCGAGAACGTTCTCATTGAAAATGCTTGGATGTTGAATGGTCAGTTCGGAGGCCGTCTGAAGACTTGGGCAGGTCCAAACGTGGGATACGGCTACATCAAGAACGTGACCTTCAGAAACATTTGGAGTGCCAATACAGAATACTCAGCGTATCTGGACTCGTGCTACTTCAACGTGAGTGTCCCTCACCCCAACCCAACCACATCCCACGAAGTGGTACATCGAGGGTACTTGAAAGACAAAATGAACTAAAGGTCCACAGATTAATGCCTCCGAATGTGCCGCTTACCCGTCCGCGGTCAATATCAGCGATATTACATTCGAGAACTTTTCGGGTTACACATCAGGGAAGTATGGGCGGGCTGTGGCACGTTTGACGTGCAGCACTAGCCCAAACGCTGTGTGTGAAAACATCGTCTTCAAGAATTTTACAGTCACTTCGCCCTGTGGTAATGGTACAGACAGTTCGGTGGTCATTTGTGATGGCATTCATGACCTGGGGATACCTTGTGTCAACTCAACGAGTGCAGAGGCTGTAGCTGCTTTGGCTGCCACTTGTAGCGTTCCTTTAGCAACGTTGTCAGAGGAACCGTGGTAGACGGAGAAGACGATCAGCTGGGTTGTTCATCTAGTCGAAAAGCATGAAGTATGCTATACCGGTGAAATAGTACTATTGGATCAAAATACTCATAGGCTTCTGTCATTCTACTATTGAATAAGTTTGCTTGAAGTGACCGTCTACCTAATTAGTAGGTACCTAGGTACTTTCCACCAGAAGCGGCTCATTCTGAAATACTGCTAGTTGCTTACGCTTTATCCGCCACGAATTTTGAATTGAAGGCACGGCTGGCTGAGGCCATTAGGCCCCGTCAGCCTCCATCGGTCGTGCTTTCCGACGTGCCAGTCACTGACCTCGAGGTGTATTCTCTGTCTACCTAGGTAATTATCCACCCAACGCTGGATTTAGTTGACAATAATCTACATTACCCGTCTGGAAATTATTTCCCCAATACGGGGGGAATGGCACAGCTACGCCACTTGCTCCTTGAACCGCGAAAGTGGTAACGAAGACCAGAAACTCGGTTCCTCCGCTGATAGCAGCGGCCAGCAGGTAATTGTACTTGAGGAACCACCTTGGGTATCTCTTCCTGACCCAGAACTGCATGCCGAAGCCGATTGCGAAGAAGACCCCAACAGACGAGTTGATTCCCACGGACAGATATCCCAGGTACCAACAAATGAGCGGAGTCACAATGTAGTCGAAACCAGCAGTCGGAAAGCGGCGATGGAGGAAGTAAAGTGGCAGCGGGATGAGAAATCCGAGTGGTAGAGCGAGAACGATCCAAGTGTATGTTCGGCCTACACTGAACATGAACTCGGACAGGGCTCCAAAAGCAATGGCCTAGATGCACATCAGCTGGGTTCACGCGAAGAGGGAGTTAACATCGCTCACGTTTGAGTTAAATGACTGAATGACTTGACCAGACCAGATATTCGTGCCTTGTATGCTCAAGAGGATTTCTCGTTGGTTTGTGGTGATCGATGTCATCAGAGCGTAATTTACCACAGCTCCGAGTAGTGTGCCGATGATTTGCATGCTGCACAGGTGTGTTAGCCCATACCTTCAATGCATCTGTAGGTAGTAAAAATAATAATCGTGACTCACAGAAAGGTGCAACGCGGACTGAGCTTTCCGTACTGGCCCAGCTTAAGACTCGCCACTAGACTGAGGGCCTGCGATTGAGCGTTCGCGCCGAACAGTACGAAATACATGTTGGCGACAGGCTTCCCAGGATGTAGATACCCTCCAAGAAGCTGGATAACAGATGTGATCGGCACCTGGAAGCCGAATATGCCACTGAGTGAGCCAAAGAAAAGTGTGCCGAGGAAAGACAACGTAATAGCGATGACGAATCCCCACCAGGGCAATGTCGAACCAAGTGCATATATGCATCCAATGCCCGTGATTGCAGATGCGACGAGAATGATCAGATACCACCAGCTCGGGACCTCTTTGTATGCAAGCATCAAGCGGTAATGAGGGTCTGTCTCTGTATTCTCGACTCCCGAGTTGCTTTGAAAGATCGATCGAGGATTCTTCACAAGGCGCACCAGTCCGTTGAAGTCGAAGGCATGGCGGAGCGTATCACGATTGAACAGAGCAATGTGGGTGATCGCGGCTGTAATGCCCAAATTAGTCGTCAGGAGGTACATGGCGTTCGTAGTAGCGAAGAATGGCAAGCCTATGCTGTCCAATTTGCTGCGATCGAGCTCGAAATTCGCGTCGAGAATGGCCTGAATGACAACCAGCGTCAGAAACTCATTCGTCAAATGTGTCGGTCTCGATTTGCTTACGCTTTGATTATACACCTCGTATGCCGTCGAACTCGAATTTGATGAGAAGAGTTGTTGGGACAAGAAAGGAAACTTCAGGGCATTCCAAAGGTTACCATAGTAAATGCCCATGAACAAAATTGTGCAGCCTAGATAACCAATGAAGGCATTCGACAGAGCCTGAAGTGGGTAGTAGAAGCATGTCGTGGTGATAAATTGCCAGTCAAATGACAATGCCTTTCGTATACGATTAGCATCTTCCGATGTGACGTGGAATGAGCCTGATACGTACAAAGAATCCCAGACCCTCGTTGCCAGCAGCGCCACCGAAAAGGTTTGTGAAAACGAGGCTATTTCGATTCGCTAAGCAGAACACGGAGATACCAGTGAGGATCGGCATCACATATTGAGGGAAGAGTTCCCACACGGCGACGACCGTGAAAATGATCCCTGGCAAACACAATTGTCAGAAAAGAGCAACGCGCAAGAGGAGAAGGTCCACGTAACGTACAAAAAAACCTGAACCTTTTTGCCATCTCATTCCGCTCACGGTGCAGTGTCTCGATGAGTGAGCTCAGAGGCAGAACGCTTGGCCAAAGCATCTTGGTTGGATATACAAGACTCTTACGAAGCACGCCGGCCATGCCATAACCGAGAAGCTGCGATGAGAATAGTAGAAGCACGGCCACAGCGCTATTGGGAACCACATTGTAGTATAGCTTCTGGGCTGCCAGAACCTCAGTAGCCAGGGCTGCGGCGGAAGCGGAACTCGACATGCTAAACAAAAGTAAGTACATATAGTACGATGCAGAGCTAAAGCGGAGAGTTGCAGAACGCCCCTTGAGGGGTGGAAGAGATTACTGACATAACGATCGCAAGATGTTCCTTCGAGTTGAAAGGGTGTGGATTCAGCCACCTCCCCATCAAGCCTGACTTGGGAATTACTGTCTCCATGCCCAGGCCACCAGCATACGAAATAACTGTCAGGAAAATGATGCTGACCGACACACTTTGTGGTTTAAACAAAAAGACTGTAGCCAGTGCGGATCCAAAGGCCGACAGAGCGAGTCCTAAATGACACTCAGAACGCGTTGAACAACTCAAGCAAGACGAAGATCGAGGGACTAACCGAGAAAAAAGACCCTGAAAGTCCACGGGTTCAAGGTCGGGTCATCGTCGACGTGGAGAGCTTTGAGGGCGACCGTCTCCATAGAAGCGTTGATCGACTCTGCTTCCAATGATTCTGCATCGCTATATTGCGGCAATGGTCTTTTCTTCTCTGCAGATGTTTCTCCTGTGAAGCCTTGCGCGGCGTAGTCCTGCTCCAGCTCCCGCAAATCACCGACCGCAACCACCGAGGAGGCTTCGCTCGGCGACTTCCTCGATTTCACGGCCATCATACAGTGTGTCTGTCCTCTGCTATGGTGACGAGACTTTTGCCAGAAGGTGAAAGCAAACGCCACGAGACGCTAAGTTGTTTTAGAATATGTCTAACAAGACATATATAGATTCCAAGCAATTCTGCCCTTGGTAGTTTAGCAGGGCATCGAGTAGAGAGGAAAGACGTTTGCTACGGTGTATTTTTTGGATGGGCTTTGGGGCTAATAAGATACGATCTATTGTCACAATAAAACAGTTCCATTGCTTTTGTGGCCATCACAAATATTGTGGCCAAGGGAGATCACGGCTAATCTTCGAGCAATAGAGTTCGCCATGGTTATCTCTGAATTCGAGATGAGACGGCAATGCAACATCAAGCAACTATCCTCGCCTTTATCCAAGTGTGGCCATCACGACACTCAGTCAAGGGACTACCATGTCGGGATCCGGGATAAAGAGACATGATCTTCGCGGACCAGTGGAACGATGTCAACCTAGGGCTACGGCATCTCAATGTCCGGACGTTATACTACCTACCTACCTGGTCTCTTGGTAACATCTATCCAGCTAATCTCTACTCTGAATCGGTGGGCTAAGTGTACCTCAACCTTCCTCCATCCGCAGGTGCTCCGGGCGTAGGTGCTCGGACTTGCGGCTCTTCATTCTCGGAAGTTATAAATTTAAGCTTATCAATGGTTACCCAAGTATACATTTAAAGCCTAGGTTGAGCCGGAACGCGGACTAAACATTGACTTTGTGAGATAGTGCTACCGTTGTTCGCATGAAGGTATCATGAAAATCTGAAACCGCGCCGAGAGCCTCACAAATGGCGAGCAAATGATGCAAGGACTACAAACCCCAAGTGCCAAAATCCCGAGGCGAAATGTTCTGGTTCTATGCTTGACGTTAAGTGACGATGAAGCGAACTTTTGGACTTGCAGAGATGAGACCCGCGGGCTATGAGTTGTCTAGTAGCAGTGCTGTGTGTACAATGTTTGCACGACGACTCGTCACTTCTAATCTGTATCTGGTCGGCTGATACGGCACTTTCAACCTTGAAAAACCTGGATCAACGAAGAATGAAACCTCCCATTCCAACCCCGTTATCAGTCGATCATTGCACATTGGGGGTACGTGGGTACCGCTCGGCACATGAAAGTCGAGCGGGAGCCACCCCCCCCCCCGGACAATTTTGCATACAGGTAGGTATATATGCCAACGCAACACCAGTAGTCCAGACACGTTCATGCTTCCATATTTTTCATGTCTTTGTATGTCCCGAATTTTTTTTCCCGCTGGGATGAGTTGCTCATGGCGTGATCTTGCTGTAACGCAACCGTGATTTGTAACAACTTCCACGCAATTTCCGGTCTAGACTTGGGATAGATATCTGGCGCTACGGGTGTATGTGATCGAGATAAAATATAAGTATCTAGGGCTAAAGATCGGATGTGACGCAGCGAGTAAATGGGAAAATGCTACATATCGTGAGAAACTTTGTAAGGTCCTATGCCCAACAACCAAAGACGAAGTTTGTTCAAATAGCCTTTCAGCCCCTGTGAAACGTGATTGCTTCAGATGGATGCATTCATTTGTGCTTCGCCGTGTCATTGAACATGTATGGCGTGCTCGTGTGTGTTTGAGCCCGAGATCACAGTGTGTTTAGTTTGTCGCATGTTCCTGCTTTCGTAGCTCGACAGCAAACATTTACGCTTGCGAAGATGTGTTGAAATATCTCTCAACAGGTAGTCAGCTCGGGATGTTTGACATTCTGGATTTGGAGACGATGGCTGAGGGGACCTGCCGCGAGGCCGGTGCGGTGAATGGCACGACGCGAACCAGGGCAGCGTTGTGAATGAGTCCCGTGGGCCATGAGGCCCACAAAGTCTGCTATATTTGTTGCTCATCAATTCTCTTGATAGAGGCTTGTATGTGCCTGTTGGCAGCCTGTACACTTGTCGCCTGATGCTATACACCTTGATACCATCTCAATCCAGCATGCTACGGTGCAAAATGCGCAGGCGCGTCAGCGTCAGCCATTCATTTATAGACACTAAGATGCGGCGCATGCGGCCGCACGGCGATAGAATCCGGAGCCGAAAGTCTCCACTCTGCGGCGATGCGGCCGTCTTGGCACCCACACGGAGACCGGACTTATGCCCCGGGCATTAGTCTCATTCCTCCTCAAATCAGAAGAGTGTTGGCTGACCAGATGCGCCGCCTGTCTATCAGAGAAGAAACCACATAAAATGGCCGGACTACCCGCACAGTTAGGTGATCCTCTGAATCCATCATCCGACCCAAGAACCCTCATCATTACTTCTTTGATCCCTTTGGTGCCTAGCCTCGTAATCTTTGTTCACCTGTCACCATGACAAACGCCTCAAAGCCAGTATATTCCTTACCATCCGACGCCGTGTGGCTCATTACAGGCTGCTCGTCCGGCCTAGGCCTCAGCCTGGCCAAACTCATCGCTGCCCATCCCACGCAGCGCGTGGTCGCAACAGCCCGGAACTCAGCCCGTCTCAAAACCATCATCCCTTCGGGAAGCCCACGGGTCCTCCTAGTGGAGTTGGACGTCACCTCCACAACATCCATCACGGAAGCATTGGACACGGTGCTAAAGCACCCCGGTTTCGGGCGAATTGACGTGTTGGGTCTGTTTCGCTCTTCCCAAGTCCCTCCGGCCAAGATTAAAGCCAGTAGTCCGTGGAAGAACCCTAGCATCTCTAACCCCCGAACAGTCAATAATGCAGGCTACGGTCTCGTAGGCGATACCGAGGTGTCTCTCCCACAATCCTCCATCGCCCCTCACTCCTCAGACTCAGAGCATGCGAAAGCCCGAGCCGTAATGTATGTGTTTACCTGCCCCTACCAATGTTCACGATTTTGACAATTCATGCCCCCTCCAGTGAGACCAACTTTTGGGGCCTCGCACAACTCACCTTGCACGCGATGCGCATCATGCGCGAGACCAATGCCGCATGCGGCCAACAAGGCGGCGTCGTCATCCAGATCAGCAGCATAGGTGGCTTCATGGGATTCGCAGGTAATGCATGGTATCATGCTGCCAAATTTGCCGTCGAGGGCTTCACAGAGAGTGTGAGCCGAGAGGTGCGCCCAGAGTGGAACGGTAAGTTCCTTCTCTGACCCATTGCTCTATTCGATGTGGACAACACCAACAAAGGCGGTGTTGGGTCACGAGTATGAAGGCATATTGATTTGAAAGAGCAGTTCACTTCACCATCGCCGAGCCAGGAGGGATTGATACTCAATTTGCGACTTCGGGCTTGGTCGAGTTGGCGCAGCATCCAGCCTATACTGAGCCTGATACGCCAGCGAGAGTCCTGATTGCTGCTGTAGACAACCCTGATTTCCGTAAGGCATGGTCCAAGGCCGACAATATGGCTAAGGCCATCTACAAAGTGGTGGACCGCAAGAAGACCATCCCTATCCGCTTCCCGCTCGGCATTGCGTCCTTCGGAATGCTACGAGACGAGGTTGACACAATGGCCAAGGAATTTGATGAAATCAAATATATTAGCCTCGGCGTGGACACTGATGAACAAGTTGCGCCTCTTACAGAGTATAAGCGATTTGCTTAGATAGATAACGCACCAATTTTATTGAATGTTTAGTTACAGTGACAAGGGTATTGTCAAAGAAAGAAATCAAGGTCAATAAAAGTGCTGAAAAACTACTTCATCTGACACGTCGCCCGAAATTAAAATCTGTTCTCTCATGCCAAGTTGATCAGGCATCACCAATGAGACCTTCGGTCTGTGCAAAAGTTCGCAGTGCCACCACAGAGCTGTTTCAAGCATGTGACAAGGCTGGTATGAAGCACCTCGCGGTGCGTGGCAGGTGGCACTGCCCTATCCTGACCAAAAGTTGCCGGCTCAAACATTAGACCACCTCTTCCTGGGCACCGTGGTTGGGGGTCAAGCCATTTGATCTGGTCGTCTGATTGTCCGACTTCTTAAGAGCAGGCGCGTCGATGTCGGGGTTAACGAGGTCGAATTCCAAAACCTTGACCAGCTTATAGAACGCGGCTGCAAGAAGTGCGCCGAGAATGGGACCAATCCAGTAAATCCAGTGGTAGTGAGGGAATTCAGATGTGATGACTGCGGGCTGATCGATTTCTAATGTCAGCTTCCATCAACCCATGGCTGGGACAATCAAAAGCCTGACGTTGGGCAAGAAGGACGATATGAGGCCCTTGAACGACAGGTGGGGAGTCGAAAACGATGTCTCCCTTGAGCAGAATTGCAAATAGAAACCACTGGGATTTAGGAACACAGAGCATAAAGAAGACTCACACCAAAGGATCTGGCAGGATTCAGACTTCCTCCTGTCCAATACACCCCGCTAAGCAGACAGGCATTCAGCGAATGATCATCAAGCGTGAAAAGAGGAAATAGGGCGACTTACGCCATTTCAGCAATGAACAAAGCCAGTCCGATGCCAAGGCAGCCAACAGAGGTTGAGCGGTGCTTTTCAACGACAAGCATGAAAATAGCAAATACCAACTGGGCGGTCAAGAAAAGCTCGAGGAAGAAGGCCTGGGTCACAGAAATGCCACCATTCAGGGTGGTGGTGGCGTAAAAGCCATGGCCTGGCATGAGACCACGGGCGAGGCCGGCCGCTGCGAGGCTGCCAAGCAGTTGGGCAATAATGACGAGAACGAGACGGAAAACGTTGATGCCACCGGTTGCGAACATGGCGATGGCTACAGCAGGATTGAACATGCCACCTCCGATGCGGAAGAACGCCCTACGATCTTCTTTCAGTCGTGGACAAGCACATCCCATGGCGAGCATGATTGATATCTGGCAGGGGAAGGATGGGAAGATGGGCAGAGGACGGGGATTAGACAAGTTGAGCTTACCAGACATTGACCGTCAGGGACAGCCCAAAGGCGAACGAGATATAAAGAAGCTGGGCGGCGTTCATGGACACATTTTCAGTGTGGTCTGCAGTGGAGGCGTCGTTGACGACATGAGTGCTACCAAGCGCGAACTGCGAAAGAAAGTTGTGTGAGTAGTGGTTCCTAGGCGTACAAGAGAGGCCAAATGATGCAAAAGAGGACTTACAAAAAGGAAGAGGAACGTTCCCACAAACTCGCTGACGAACGCAGCAAGATTGGCCTTGATGGGAAATGAGAGGCGTTGGCCGAGGCTAGGAGATGCGTTGCTCTCCTTGGTGGAGTTGAGAGCACTTTGACGACTCCAGGGGGCGCGAGGAGGCATCGTGAACGCAAGGCCTGGGTGATGTCGGCGACGGTGGATGTTTGTGAAGTTGTCGATAGAAGATAAGTTGACGTGTCTCGGATTGAATACCGTTGGGCACAAGAAACAAGACAGGCTTGAGGGTGAAGTCCGTAGTGACAGATCAAGCCGCACTGAGGAGACACAAGACCTGATTCCAAACAAAACCTCGGGGTCCGAAGGGGTCAAATAGATCAAGCCGCGCTGGTGACGAAGTCTTGTGGTTACGAAGTCAGAAGAGGAAGAGTAGTAAGTGAGAGGCGTCCCGGTGTTGTGTCCAGTCAAGGTTGCATTTGACAAGGGCGACCTCTCTGAAGATTTTTGGTGTTGTTGGGCGAGGATGCTGTGTCTCGTGTCTCAGTGTTGGGGGAAGGCATCATTAGTAGGAGCCGTGGAGTATTGGAAGGTGCGAATCGAGGTTGCACACATCATCGCGTGTTCATCAGGTCGAGCCAGAGGGATGAAGGAGGCATGGAAGGAGCCACAGACGACCAAAGCCCCTGATTATATCATCATCATCATCACCATCATCATTGCAACCAACTCCCTTTCCCATGTTCAGAGCATCCTTCCTTTTCGAGACACTGCCAGACCATGTTTCTACAGTCGATTAGGAAAACAAATCATAAATTGAGGAAGGCGAGGCCGAACGTTGACTCCACTCAGGACGACAATACGAGACAGCCTCCCAGCGTGGACATCAGATGCGTTGACCCAACGGTGTGGACAGACGAGCGAGGGCATCACGAGTTGGCGGCAAGGTGTGACCTTCCTGCGCCGGTGGCCCCTGCTGTGTTCTTGCGCCCTGTGTCCTGTGTCTTGTGTTACCAAGACTCGATCTATTAAAATGCAGCGGATACCGGCAAGTCGGCTTCTTATTTGCCTACTTAGGTACACAAAAATGTGCGATCTTCTGCATCCCACGATCAGCAGCGAGACGACTCAAGGCCATCAGTCTCAGCCACACACATCTGCCGGTGACGGTCTGCTATAGACTAAACTTGATCGCCTTGTACACACTAAGCTGGCACAACAGGAACCTTCTTTCCAGATGCCATCGGCGGCTTGGTGCATCGTAAAGACCCGCTTCACCTCACACCAGACACCCACCACCGGAAAGACGCGTGGGACCGTGGCCCGGCTGATGTGGACATAATAATGTACGTCACTCGAGGGCATGACCGCAGTCGCACGCACACGTCTACCACCAGGGAAACACACCTAGGTAAAGGTTTTTCCTGTCCTCCCATGTCCTGCCTGTGGATGCCCGATCACACTGGCCACTGCAGGTCGGTCCCGCGGCTATGTCGAATCATCGAGGCTATTTCTTGACCTGGTAGCCGATCTGAACCAAAGATGAGATGAAAAGGTTTGGCCGTCCTACCCAGCCATGACCACATGGTCTCTCGTCCACGACATAGATTGCCCGCAGCGAGCGTATCATCCCGCTACGCTGACTGAGGCTACACAATCGGCCAAACAACTACGCAAAAAGCCATGTTGCGGAGAAATCCTGAGTTCCAACCTCTAGGCGTGTCTCACTTCCGTGACCTGCTAGGTGGCTGACCCTCTGTAGCCCTCTCTGTAGACTGTCGCGAAGGGGCTCCCGATCGCCTAGAAGCTAACAGGAGTGTACAGAAGCTTTTGCTTGGGCTAGGAGGCGTTCCGGACCCAACAGCTGACATGTTGCAAAATACGTGTGTCGAAGGTAACCGCTTGATGCTGTCCAACATGCTCAAACTCACACATTGGACCAGTATATAAGCCGCACGACGCTATCTTCAAGTACACTCGCGGGTTGGAACACATGCGGCCTCAATATGAATGCCCAATGGACGGTGTATCGTCAGGCGACGGGTTGCTTCATGAATCAGTAAAAGATCAGCAGAAAATAAAGCTCGTGGACATCAAAACGCCGCTCTACCTTGCACTGCATGGCCACCACAGCTTTGAGAATTAAGCTGCTGCTCGTGAACTATGCGCTGACACAGGCAGGAAGCCAGAGGGCAGGTGAGCGAGCACTGACAAAATTGACGTGAGGATTCATTGGATCAAAGCTTACCTGACGACCTCGATTGACAGGTGTACCGAGGGGTTTTTGAGTCTGGGCGCTCGTGAGGTGCTTCTCAGACATCAGGAGCCCGTGTGTGTCGCAAATTTATACGCATCTGCGTACGTCTCTGCCTTCACTCGAGAATTGTTACATAGGAGGGGTATGCCATGGGATTGTGCCCTGTGATGCACATCGGCCGAAACGTAGTAACTGGTCGGTCGGCATAGACGGTGCTCTCGAGCGGCGTTCCGTACCTGCTACTATGTAGATATCAGCGACGTTGCAAGTGGGGGCCAGATTCATACCAGCAGATGACAAGCTACCTTAACTTTCAGCCGCATCAGGAAATCCGGGGCACTGCAACCTGACTCCAGGCAAGGCTGGACCCTGCATTCTTTTGGAAGCATCCTTGCGTCATGTCGTGGCCCAGCCCTGGAACTCCCACCCGAAGCTTCAATGGACTACATCCCACAATTGCGCCGCACACCTTCACCTTGATGATCGGCCTCGAAAGGACCAGACACGAGGAGATTGTCGCCACCCCGCCTTTGACTCGGAATCGATTCCCTGTAAACCCGTCCCGCGACACCTTGCAACGTCACGACGAGAGGCTGTTGACGCCATTGCAAGTAGCAGCAGGCTTTGGTGCTGTTTATAGCTGGGCCAAGAGAGGCTCGCTGACATCAAGTTGATGCCTTCTAGTAAAAATGGGCTGATGGATGGCCTTGTTCTTTGCAATGTCTTCTATTTCGGGCTTTGTTTTGATATGGGTACTCGTAGAAAGAACATGCTGTGCATTGAGATCAGCTTCACAAGGCCCATCCCTGGTGCGGCATAGATAGGTACAGAGGTTTGTTTCCCTAATGATGAAGCCCTAGTCATGTTTGGGAGATGAAGTCATCAGAGAAAATATCACCCAAATTGAGACATGTCGCCTGGAAAGATGTCCTGGACCCTATTATTCTTCTCTCGCCTTCAGTGTGGAATTCACGGCTGTCATGCCAGTATATAGTGAAGACAAGCCCATGTCGATATATCCCACTCAAACACTGCTGATCACCTACAGACACCATGAATTACTTCACAAATGACTCCTATGGACAAGAGCGCGGCAATATTAGCCAGTCATACGATTTCGCGAACCTCAGTTTCTCTAGCAGCATGGACCGGGACAACCATGGAGGCCTCGACTCTCTCGAAGCAGGCCGCGACCACGGTAACAACTATGATTCGTCACGCCGGGACGGCTATGGCGGCAACAGCCAGTCCTCCGGCGGTTGAAAATCTGGCTACGGTGGCTGACAGGACAGCACCCATTTACCGAGCACGGGCTCGTTCCGACGGCAACTTCAGCTCGTCTCGCAATCACAACGACTTGTACGGCACTGGTATTTTGGGAGGCAGCTATGAGACTGGTTCTCGTCGAGGTGAGAAGGCCAATACAAGGTTGAGCAGAATGCTGAAAGAGTAAGGCTGAGAGATCGAGCAGTAAAATATTGGGTACTACTCCGTTAGCAGCGGATAGGAGCCACAATCTCGTCCGCACACCATGGCCAGAAGGAAAGGTCGACTAGGCTGCTGAGTATGCCAAGAAACAAGGTAGATGCTGCGGCGTTGACTTCCGCCGGCCAGAAACTTGTGTACCTTTTACCACCTCATCCGGGAACTGTACCGACTTAGGTATATTACTTGGTATATCTTATCTTATTCATTCCTTATTCGTCACTAAATTCGATGATTACTTCTACAAGCACGGAATTTGGGTGGAGATTACCCGCTGTGCGTGACTGGTCACTTAGCCGTGTTATCAAATGTCTTGTTGTTGTGTCAGAGGCATTGCGAAGCGGATGAGTTGGAGGGCTCAGTACAATCCTCGATATTGGACGACGTGTTTGCACGGATTTGATACATTGTAGTGTCTAGGCCGGATGTGTGACGATATTGGAATGGGGCGTTGAACAATTGTTTTGTGTGGACAATACCTGGAGAGTTTCAACCTTGGTGGTCCAGGAAGCGGGTAACGAGCAGAATCACATGCCGTGTCCAGGTGAACGTGAGCATTGCCACTTGGCTTCAGACACATTAGACGAACCACCGTATTCTCAGGAACATGAAGCCAATATCGGAACGAACCCATGTTATCATACGTGTGTGGTAAATTCCTTTCTTCATTAAGAAGCTGAACTACCCACTCAAAGCAGTCCACATGCCTTTATGCAGACCGGTCTTCAAGACTCAGTGTTATCCGCAGTACACTCGTCTTGAAGTAAACATATTTTTGGAATCTCCCCCTCAGCCTAACCTGGCTGGCGCCGCTGCTTTTTTCGTCTGAGCGTGTGGCCCAACTTTGCAATGGCCTTGCCTCCTTGCAATTGCCAAATATGTACAAATACCTGGCTCTCACGCCCACCGTGTGAAAGCCAGGTTGAAGGTGGACTATTCTTGGGGATTTCTCGCATGCGAGATGCAAACAGCTGAGTCTTGATATGGTAGACCGCCGACCGCAGAGGTCGCTGGGCACACATTCAAGACGGTGAAGAGACAAGCTTCTTCGGACGCGGTTGGTCGTCATTCAGTCTTTCTTCCTCTTCTCAGCATTTGAATCTGATTTCGCCTGGTTAGAAAGTTCTTTCGCATCTTCTTTGATGTTCTTCGCGTCCTCCTTGCTCGCAGCCGCTGCTTTCGCTACACCGTCACGATACTTTTCGACCTTCTCCCACACATAGCCCAGACTCTTTTTGACACCGCCCGTCAAGATGCCCTTCAAGCTCTGTGTGGTGCTCGGCCATCCGATGGTATTCTTGATGATCTTGCGCACATGGCTGCGCAGTTCGGCTGGGTCATCGTTGGCAATGCGCATCTCAAACCCTCCACTCCCGCTGACCTGCTTCGACGAGCCGCTGCTTGCATCTGTTTCCATCATCGCGTCGAATTCAACCTGTGGGATCTCGAACTTGCGCTGGTACTGAAAGTACAACTTGCTGCGGAACGCTTTAGGAAGGCGCCGCACCATGTTGCCGCGGCGCACAGGATCCATGTCTTGTCGGATCGTGCGATTGAACTCTTTCCCCTTGGCCTTTGTGTCAAAAGAGACGTTAGGCAGGGCCTGGAGTAGCGGGTCGTACAGGCGGTAAAAGTTGACAAAGTTGTTGCCAACGATGTTGGACACCTTCTGCGGATTCTCTGTCGGCAATGTCATGCGCGGGTCACCCAGGTATGAGATGCCAGCAATGGTGTTGTACAGCTCCATTTCAGTGAACTTCTCTGGAAGCAGCAGAAGTGCGGTGCGCAATGCGGAGAGCAGATTCATCTGATTTGCCAAGCGCACCCGCGGGTCGTCGCGGAGAATCTTGACGGGCTTGTGCAGGCGGCCGGCCAGGTAGAGCGTATCCCACTCGGTCAAATCGCGACACAGCGTGTCAATATTTACGACGCCGTACTTGATCAGGGTTCCATTGACAGCCACGTGTGTATTGAAGTATACACCGGCGCCCATGCGATCCTGGACATACGACACGGCGCCCGAGCCAAGGCTTCCTAAGGCGCTGTAGTGGTCGCGGTGCTGGTTCAAGTTCAAGGAATGCCAGTGCTGGGTAAAGGTCACGCCGAAGATAAAGTCGATCATCTTGGGCGTGCCGTTCTGGGCCTTTTGAACAGCTGGAGGTGCCTTGGGATGAACACGGGCAATATCGGCTGCGCTGGCGACCTGGCCGTCAGCCTTGGACTGAGGAAAGACCCCAGAGCCGTATGCAAATGCATAGCGCACGGGGGCTCGGAACTGCCAGGGTATCTGCCTTAAAGCCTCCTTGAACTCGGCATTTATTATTATATGCTGGTTCACGCCGAAATTGCTATGGGGCAGCTCGCTGAAATCCTGGATGTTGAAGTTTGGATTGGCTTCCCAGTCGTCGATGGACGAGTTGGCGGTAGATGAGCCTTCTGATTTATTGACTTTGGAAGATGAAGACACGGATTTGACGGGCCGCGAGGGCCGGTCCTTGGGCTCGCCCAGCACGCTGGAGCTGTCAACTTTGGTGCTTTGGGCTCGCGAGGCACCGCTCTTGGATGGGGTCTGCTTGGTAGCTTCGCTAAAGACTTTTGCGTCCTCCTGTCTCTTGTATTCTTCGGAAGACTGCGAGGCCTCCCCCGTTGGCTGGTCTTGCTCTGTGCTCTGGTCGTTGGGCCCGCTCACGGCCTCTTTGGCCGTAGAACGGACATCATCGCGTAATTGAGAGGAGACGATGAAGGATCGAGAGGCGGCAGGAATGGGTTGTAGTCGACGATAGGGGTGGCCGACAGGAGAGAGGTTGTGCACCGGCTGCACCGTAGCGCGACGCGCCTATGGGGATGAAGGAGCTACGGTCAGCGCGAGGCCAAAAAGCCAATGCCAGAGCTGAAAACTGCGTGGAACCTATGACGTCCGGCGGAAAGGTCCAGGTGGGCCGACAGGACTTACCACGAGTCGCAGCGACGACATGGCAGCTGCCGCCGTTGCAAGTAGATTTGGTGGCCGTTGAAAACGGATGAAAGAGAATCGGAATGGGCTATGCGTATGGTGGCCTAGCAATTGCTGTGGGAAGAGAAGATGACATGTGGCAAGCAGCAGCCAGAGCTGCAGATGGTCAGGCGGTGGGTTCTTCCATGCGTTGACATGAGGGTGGCGCCCTCTGGATCAAGGAGTTGTAGGTATTGGATGTTCTTTGGCCTTCCAAATGAGAAAGGGCTGTGAGAATCTTGGAGCTGCATGGCGGCACCCGGAGCATGCTCGTCATTATCGTGGGTCCCTCGTGGGTCCCCCTTGACATGGCGGGCCCTTGATCTCTAAGGCTGACCATGCCCGATGGGGAGATCTGTACAGGGAAACCGATTCTTTGGAGCACCACAGCAAGGTCGGAACCTGAGGAGCTCTGTCAAGATAGATAGTTAGGTTCTCTGTGTGCAAAGTGAATTCACTACCTACGTTAAGGTAGGTACCTAGGTAGGTACTAGGTAGGCCATCTCTGGGATCAGCACTGCAGCATCCGGATCTATCCGGACTTCCAGGTACGGAGTACAGTACATGCATCACCTCACTAAGCAAGCTCATGGGTACTTGGGCACTGTAATTCTCCTGAATATTGTTCATGGACTGCAAGGGTTAATGATTACTTTGTGTTGCTTGTATGAAAATAATATCAAGCTACTATGTAGTAGGGTTCTATCTGTGTACGAGGTACTGCACTATGTATCTTGAGCAGGTACTTGAATGAGTAAGCAGGCATTGTAGGTCTAGACACCAATCACTTTGCTACCCCCGATTCAGTTACCTCCTGTCACTGGGAGATACCAAGTCTGAGCCTGGAGGATTCGAATGCTAAGCAAGGTAGCTCACAGATCTAAGAAGTGACGAAAGCAGCATGAGAATTTGCTCTTTGTCAGTCCATTGACCTATTGACGCTTTCTTACTCAGACTTATAAGCATGCTATATTCTGGGTACTCGGATCACAAGCATATATAATGTATATGACTCCTTGCCGTAGCTAATATACCCATTTCTAGGTGTTTGGAAAGAATTGATATGCTGAAGAGTACCTAATTAGGCACCCAGGCGGTCTAGGTAGGCATCGAGTTTAGACGACACTCTTCGGAGCCGAGGCCGGCCAGACTCGCCTCCACAGTTCCAGGGCCTTTGCAACCCCTGCCCCTGTCAGCCATTCCCAACTGTGGGACCTGAATCGCGACGTCGAGCAACCCAGACATTGTCAACATTCATCGTCACCCTCTGCACCGTCTTCTGCACGCGTTTCACCGAGTCCCCATGCTCCCCATGCTGCCATCGCAACCCGACCCAGCATGAACCCTCATACGCCCCCGGGCGCTGGCTTCGACAGGCCACCCAGTGCCACAAGCTCACGACGTGGCTCTGTGTCGAGCCCAACAAATAGGTTTCGTGCATCCTCATCTGGCCAAACACGACCGACCTCGACGCTACGTGAGTCGAGGGTAAGCAGCCATGGATTCAACCCTCTTGCGAGTCACTGACATCTGGCTGACCGTATCATGCATTCTTTCAGCTGAATGCCATCAGGGCAAACAGTGGTCAGCCAACCTACAATCTCTTCGACGCTGGCCCCGGCTCCATGCGCTCCCCATCCCTCGCGCATGGTCGACAGTCCCATTCGCCCGGATCGGTTCCTCCGCCCATATACCCACGCGCAATGACGGGAGAATCCTCAAAGGAGAACGTAGCGCCTTCAGATGCAGACGAATACGAGTCCCAGCGACACGCCATCGAGACCCTGAAGGCCGAGATCAGCCAACTGCGTTACACAGTCGAGAGCACCAAAGCCGCTGCCGAAATCAAGCAAATTGAGCAGGACAGTGAGCTTCGCAAGGCAAAGCAGCAGGCAGACACCGAATTCAAGAAGAAGCAGGATGCCGACGGCGATAAGAACGCCGCCATGAGGCAGCTTGACCAGGCACAGCATGAGCTGCAAGAGCTCCGCGCACAACACGATGCTGAAAAGGCCGAGCTACAGAAGACTGCCAGGGCCGCTGAGGATCAGGCGCGCTTACTACGTGAGCAACTGGACGATCTGCGAGCTGCTAAGGACGAGGCTGCTCGCTTCGAAGAGAAGAAAGTTGCCGACTTGAAGGCGCAGATTGAGTTGGATGCCAACAAAATTACTGAGCTGCAGGACACAATCCAAGCAAGAGATCATGCTTTGGAGGGGATGAAGACCCAGTTGAACGAGAAGGATACCGAGAATGGCCACCTCCAGGCACAGGTCATTAGGCTCAAGGCGCAGACCGGCGATGCTGAGACAATGTCTGTAATACGGCGGGAATTGTCTGAGCAGGTCGCCCACATCAGAAGCCTGGAAGCCATCAACAGAGAACAGCTGACCGAACTGAGACACTTACGACAGTCTCACAAGGCCGTGGGCATCGTTGAAGAAGAAAAGGCCTCCCTACAGCGCAAGTTGGACGATGTTGACGCAATAAAGGCCGAGCTGGCGACAGAGCGACGACAACGCCAGCAGCTCGAGGCCGAGCACTTTGCCTGGGCTGCGTATCTTGAGCGAGAAGGCCAGGCAGAATTCGACTCACCCGAGGCCATTGCTCGAGCTCTGGTTCAAGAACGCTACGAATCGGCCTCACAGCTCGAGAAGATCGGCTCGCTGCAAGCCGAGATTCTTGAACGCGATGCTGACATCCAAGATCTTGAACAGGCCAAGATCAACTTGGCCAGGGAATTGGAGAAAGTCTGCGTTACTGGCGGGAGCTCGGCTGAGAAGGCTCGTATGAGGCTGGAACGACAGAAAGCATTGGCGGACAAAGAGGTGAAGCTTCTACGTGACCAACTGAAGATGTATGAGTCGGATGTCACGTTCCATCCGGAGAAACTCGATGAACAAAAGACCGAACGCATCGAGGAACTCGAAAAGCTCTTGGATGATAGCAAAGCACAGATCAAGGAACTAGAAAGCCAGATATCATTCTTCGAGGCGTCGGCCAACAGCCCCAGTACAGTCGCAGGCCAGAAGCGCTCCGCCCCAGATGACTCGGATTCTCCACAATACGAGCAAGTCGGTCAGCTTGCGCGCAAAAACCGGAATCTGCAGGACGATCTGGACTCGCTCAAGACCAAGTATAAGGTTATTGAAAAAGAGCTCTCCGTCGCCAAAGATCAGCTCGCGGCTGCCAGGAGAGCGTCGAGTGTGCGCGTCCTAGAGTTGCACGACAATCCCACCGCCAAGCATGAGGCAGTCAAGCAGTCCGCCATTAACGAGCTGCGCGCGGAAAATGAGGACCTTCGCAAGCTCATCTACGATGGCGAGACAGGTGTCACCTCCTTCCAGGTGGTGCCAGTGTCGACCCTCGTCGCCCTCCAGCGCGAGATTCAAAACGCGCGTGACGAAACCGCCTCGGCCCAGAAAAAGTGTCGCCGTCTCAAGGAGGTCTGGACCGACAAGTCTTCTGAGTTCAAGGAGGCCGTCTTCGCCCTGCTGGGATGGCATGTTACATTCATCCCAACGAACAAAATGCGCGTGGAGAGCGTGTATTACGCCTCTGAGACGGATGAACACGAGCGGGCGATCACGTTTGACGGAGAACGGGGTTCGATGAAGTTCGGCGGTGGGCCCAGGAGCGAGTTTGCTATGAGGCTGTCGGACCTAACCAAGTACTGGGTCCGGGAGAAGAACTGCATCCCGGGCTTTCTGGCGGCACTTACGCTTGAATTTCATGAGCAGGCAGTACAAGAGGGACGAGAGCCTCAGCATTAACGCAATTTCAGGCGCTGGTCGAAGGAGGCAATCAGTATATTTGACTAGATATCACATTGAGTGAGCGGGCCACTGGATACAATCTAGACGTATGGACAACTATCAGCCTGTTAGGAGCGAAGATGCAGAGGAGTAGCGTGATCTGAACTTCTCTCAACGCAGTCATCTTCGTCTTGATATTTGTTCGGGACACTGGCGGTCAGTGTATGTCCAAATGGGGCCAGATTTCATGACGATCCACTCGCAGCGGTGGGGATGCTTCAATTTCCTGAACCATACTCCGGGTCATATCTCTTTCCTTGCAGGACAGGAGAAGAATTTTGTCACAGTACCTGCATGACAGCTACCTACTGATGATATTTGAATGTGACCGCCCAGGTTCCATCGTGCGGGCCATTAGGAGGGAACGAGATCAGCCGATGAAGATCTCCCGTTTAATATACAGTTCCGCGCGGGGTACAACTGGCCAATTCGGCAGCCATTATTATCATGACGACACGAAAAAGAGGTAAAGCCAGTCAGTCAGTGAGTGGAAGTAGGCTTCTGGAGCGAGTTAATATTAACGATATAGCTCTGCCCATCCGGTCTAAGCGAAGTGTGCTCAGCCAAGGCTCAGCTACTATTCTCTCTACATACATAGTACGCCAGATGCAACAATCTCTTGGCCATTATCAGTGACTAGGTACCCGACATAGTTAATCACAGTCTTGCTACGAAAATGTGCGCGACCTCATTCGCAAGTCTTCTCAGCATCCTCTTCCCAACTCTCCTTCTTTGGTTGAGCGACCGTGTCTCGGCGGCCTCTTTAACATGCACCGGTGCCTCCATCCCGACTCCCTCTATTTTTGGCTCTGAAGTTCTCAATATCACTGCCATACCAACTGCCAACTGGCAGAATATCTCCAATAATGATATCTGCCTCATCACCGTTACTCTAACCCATCCCGGCACTGGCGACGCTGTTCGCAACACCTACGCTTTCCCGGGCCCGCAAGCCCAGTCATGGAACAACATCTTCCTCGGTATCGGAGGAGGTGGCTTCAGCGCGGGTACTTTGACCGCTGGTGCACCCTACACAGCCCAAGGCTATGCCATCGGCTCGACGGATGCAGGCATACCCGCCTCGGGAGCTCAAGACGCCTCACCCTGGGCGCTGCTTTCACCGGGCAATCCAAACCTGCCCCTGCTCACCAATTTTGCCCGCAGAAGCCTACACGACATGACTGTCATTGGCCAGACCCTCGCCGCGAGTTTCTACGGCACGAGTGTGGCGCGGTCGTACTGGTACGGCTGCTCGACAGGTGGACGCCAGGGATTGGTGCTTGCGGAGTATTATCCAGGGTTGTACGATGGCATAATTGCCAACGCACCCGCAGTGCAGTGGAACGACTTCACCCTGGCTCAGATGTGGCCGTTCGTGGTGCAGATTGTAGAAGGGTACACGGCGCCGCCCTGCGAGCTCGCGTGGGTGGTGAGCAACCTCATCCAGGCATGTGACGGGCTAGATGGACTCGTTGACGGGATGATCTCCGCCCCAGCACTTTGCAACTTCCAGGCACAGTCACTAGTCGGCAAAAGCTACGTCTGCGAAGACAACGGCTCAGCCCTGACGTTCAGTGTGAAAGCCGCGGAAGTGGTGGACAAGATCCTCGCCGGGCCACAGACGCCCGAGGGCGCAACGCTGTGGTGGGGACTGATTCGGGGCGCCAACTTTACAGCTGTGGTGCCCAACATTGCAGGCAACCCGAGTGCGCAGCCGTTTGCCATTGCGGACTCGTGGATCCGTGGGTTCATCGCAAAGGACCTCGCCTTCAACACACGCAATATTTCATATACCGAGTTTGCGGATATCTTCCTCCAGGGTCATCTGCAGTACGATTCGCTCATGGGCAGTGCCTCGCCAAACTTGTTGCCGTTCAAGAGGCGCGGCGGGAAGATCATCACGTGGCAAGGTCTGGCGGATGGGACGATCAATCCCCAGGGCACCATGTTCTATTACCAGAAGGTGCTGGCGCTTGATGCCGACGCCGCTGGGTTCTACAGGCAGTTTTACTCGCCTGGCGTCGGCCACTGTGGAGGTGGGACTGGGGTGGAACCGACTGCACAACTAGAGCAGCTGAGAGCGTGGGCTGAGAATGGCACTGCACCGGACACGTTGAGGGCGGCAAGCACATATCCTGTGAATGCATCTAGCTCGGCCGTTGTCGGTTCAGGGAATGTAAGGTTTCTGGATCTGTGTCCATGGCCGGGGGTTAACAAGTACAAGGGGAGCGGTGACCCTGCCGTGGCAGATTCATGGGAATGTGCTGTTAACACAGGATGGGAGGATTTTAACACTTCGCTAAATGCAGAGAACTATAGCATAGTGGGAGGGCCAGGGTGGTATGGCTCGTCTTTCGACAGCGTAGAGATATAGCTCCCCGCTACACAAGGGCATGAACGTAGCCTGCGTTGTCACTATGTGGGATGCAAATATTGTTTTGAGTCCAATGCAGCCTCTCCTTTTTATGCTATGCGACGACTATCAGCCTATGTCCGTCTTTCGCGATGTGCGAAGTGTGGTATAGTAAACAAAGAAGAATAACACAAAAGGCTTTACCAATTAAATATGTCCATTCCGCGGGTGCATTTTACGATGGAGATAGAATCAACGCGGAACCAATCCGGAGTGTATTCCGCCACCTCCAGTCAATGTACAATCCCGCTCGCCTGCTTGAAAAGCTAAATTGCCCCTCCAAGAGAACATGCGCAAAGACGTCAGTCAAAATCTCGAGCATTATCTTGGTTCCGCACCAAATCATGCTTCACTTTGCCTCATACTTGCCGCTCACAAGCTTTCGCACCAGGGGCACCTCCTGCCAATTAACCGGCTTCGGCGACGTAGTCGCACTCTCATCAGCGAAGGGATCGTCCTCAGTATCCTCGCTGCTGTCATCTGTGGCTTTCTCCTTGCCTTTGCTCTCACCACGTCGGCTGATGGAGATACCGCCGTGGCTTCCATCTTCTTCAGGGGAACACGTGCTGATGTACTCCCACCGCACTTCAATTGTTCCAGCCTTCGGCTCGGCTTTTTCTGCGCCAATGATACGACATACAATTTTTTGCCAATCGCTACCAGGCTGTAGCGTTACATCGCCAAGTCGCCAATAGACTAGGTGCTTCTCCTTCAGGTGCGTGCCAGTAGGCTTGGTCTGCACACCACTTGCCTTGGCACCTTCGTAGGTGGCCACGAACGTGACCCCCTTGAGCACAACAGGCCCGGGGCCATGGAGAAAGTCGGGGTTGAGCTTATACTGAAGCAGTAAGCCAAGCTTGTCGCCTGTCGGTTTCCAAGCAGGTTTGACAATCAGGGGACAATGAGTTGCAAATTCTGCTGTCGGTTCGTCGGCGTGGACACGGTAGGTAAATCCGGGAGTGGCTATCTTGGAAGGTATGTGAGACACATCGAGGGTAAACTCATCAGGGGATTCTGTGCTGGAGACGAATATGCGATTGGGTCCGATGGCGTCCAGACTGGGGAAATCATTGATGCGAATGGACTCGCGAGCTACCAAACCTCATGTCAGCGTTGGTCGCGCGAACACAATACTCATATGGCTTACCTTCGAAGACCATTCCATCTCCATTATATGCAAAGGCGATTTCTCCATTGATCTTGACAGATTTGAGCACACCTTCCTCGAATGACGCTGACACCGTCTCAACAATACTACAGTTGAGCCCGGGTGCGTTTAACTCGGGATGCTTGCCGTGTAAGAGGCTGCCCAGACTCGTTCCGCTCCTGACTGAATTGGTGTCGCTGGTGCCCGTGACGCTGGCCTCGCTGGCCAGGGTCTGGATTGCCGATGGTCTGGAGCTCATACTGCTACCCGCGCCGGGAAGTGCCGGAGATGGTGGCAGATTCTGCGTCGGTTCAGCCACGGACAAAGAAGCTGACGGATCTCCGGCCGGGTTCGAAACGCTCAAAGGCATGTACATGGTATTGCGCACGTCCCTTCGACCGCGAACAGTACCTGTCCGGCGCGAAGGCGTCCCCAATGTGCTCAATGAATTTGCAACATTTGCCAAAGCGGCTTTGCTCGCGTCGGGGTCTTCTTCAGCAATAGGACTGTTTTGGATGTTGAGTTTGAAAGGCTGATCGTGATCTTCCCCTCCCTCGGAGGCTGCCTCCTTCTGTGCCTGCGAGATGGGATCATTGGCGACGGGTGGTATCGTGAATCCATCCTGGTCTTTGGCTGGCTCTCCTTCCTTATTTAAATGTGATGGTGGTGGTCCTGGGGGAGGTGGGGCGTCGAAGATATCTTCAGCGGTAGCACCATTCAAGAAGTTCAAATTGACGCCAGTGCCAGAGCCGGTGCCATTCGTGCCGTTCGCACCGTTCGCACCGTTGGTGGGAGCGACAGGTTCGGCCTTAGGCAAGCCTGGCGTATCAGGAGACTCTTCCAGAGCATCTAGTCTGCCCGAGGAAGCGGCGAGGTTGCTTGAGGAAGCTTGCGGTGACAAGCGGCCATGGCTGCTAGATGCACGCTGGAAGGGGCCTCTCTCCTTGCCTGGAGACAGCTGACCGAAACCACCGTGGACACTTTGTCTTCGTCGACCAAACACTGTTCCGATGCGGCTTCGCAATTTCGATTCTGAGTCAAAAGTTAATTTGGTGTCAATGTTTCCGTGAGAACGCATGACTTACCAGACTTCTCATCTTGTAATGAATGATTACTTCGATTGTCCGCCATCTGTGAGAAGGAAGTAGGGGGTGCTAAGCTGGAGTCGGCGGTGGACGGAGGCTGATTGTTGGTAGAGGTGGATTGTCTCGTGGGAACATTTGCAGCTGTCGACTGCCTCGTGACGGCTGGTGTCCTCCTCTCCACCCTTGGCTTCCCAGCCGTCACCCTATTGGTAAAATTCTCGATCTCCATCGAGGTGTCGGCCTCTAGAATGGTGGCTAGCGCATCATTGGCAGATGCGCGGAGCCTGTCGGACTGGTCGACCTCGTGAGTTTCGAGCTGGGTGAGTACGTCCCGGAGATGGTTACAGCGCTGTTCATCGAGGGCCTGCAGCGTCTCGAGGATGAAGGGGGCTTGGGATTCCCACTGCGAAGAAGCCGACTCTAGCCTGGCGGTGGCGGTGTCCACCTTGAGGGCACTGGCCTTTCCACCTTTCTTAGACAGCTTCTCGACCTTCTCCTTTGCGTCCTCCAGTTCCCGAGCCATGGTGGAGAGATTGGCAGACATGGTTTGCATATTTTGAACATCCTTGCGGCTCTGGAATCCACGAAGGGCCTGCTCGACGTCCTTTTCGACGCGCTGGGCGAAGAGATGATGTGATGCGGCGGCAGCGTCGGTGGATCGAAGGATCTTATCCCATGAGGGTTGGAAAATGCTGCGAAGGAGGGGGCCAACGTCAGCCAGGGACGGCGAAGTGGTAAAGGAGACAGAGAGAAACGACTCACCCGAGCTCAGAGGAAGAATTGGGAACCTTGAAGAGCTGGAGCTTCTTGAGACCGGCGACATACTGGTCCTCGACGCGTCGCCGTTCCTGTATTGCAGCGTGTCAGCCACGGCCTCGCGGTCTGGACCGGAATAATAGTCATACCTGTAGCCAGTCTGCAATTTCGGTATTGACTTTAGAGATCCTTTTTAAGCGGTCGTTGACGACTTGTGTTGCTTGACCGGGCTGCAAATTTGCCTGTGACGGAACGGAAGGAAGGCTCGGTTAGCAAACATGGTGGCAGGGGCGGCGGACATGCGACTTCGACTGGGCGGCGACAGTGACGATGACAGCCAAAGTGAGATAGCTTACCAGCATTGCCGGGTACTCGGGTCTCTGTAGGTCATCCATTGTGCGTCTGGCTCGTTTGGTGGTGGGCGCAAACCGGGGCGGGATATTTCAGGGGGATGCGCAGTTCATCGGGTACTGCGACTGGAATGGTCGGTCTGCCTCGGGGGGCACAATGGTAGGGCAGGGTTTGGACAGCCGAGGTCGAGCAATGGGTAGAGGCAGGTTCCTGAGCTATGTCCAGCCAGAAGTTTAGCGAAGCAAGACTGGGTGGGCGGAGGCGGCGGAAGACGAGGAAGAGCAAGAGCACGACGCGATGATGGTGGTGATGGTGGTTCGATATGCGCGGATCTTGGCTCTGAAGACGTCCAGGTTTCCCCCTGTCTCCCGACCAATCCGCATTCAGCGACTACCTATTAAGCGTAGCAGAGATTGGCGAGCAAACGGTGACAGAAATGCTGAATACTTCCAGTGTGATAGAGCCAACCGCCTTGCTAAGGTCCTCGCCGCAAATGCCAAGGTAAGGTAGCTGAGGTAGATGGACTGTTGGAGGGGGGCGGATTCGGAGTCGATCCAATTTGGCCCAAGCACTGGTGCTACAGCTAATTGATATGAGCTCCCGGGGGGGGGGAGAAGATCTCGTGCCTTAGTTAGAGTGATGGTGCTCCGCTTGGGCTGGGCCGCGGCCTCACAGCCGGGATCCACAGTACCCGCTTCTGCTAGCCCTGCTAGTGCACTGTCCGGAAGGGGATCGCAGCAACATCCATGCTGCAGCCACGTTCTACACCCATTGTAGAATTGTAGAAATAGGTACCTTGGGGGGTAAACATCGGCACCATGGTATCAAGTAGCTCCTAGAGTGGACCGCTAACATTTCCATGTGCTCCAGGAGATCGTCCAATATCTCACAACCAGACTTGCTGTTTCACTACTCCATTGACCTCACCTCATCTCATCTCACCTCACCTAAACTAACCTTCGCATCCAGACTTGCTGGAGACGCACGCATCAATCATGCCCGACGACACAAATTGGCACAGTGATCTTAAACCTTCCCAACGCTACGACAACATCCAGAAAATGTGTGTTCCGTCCACCGCCTCTGCTTCCACTTGTCCACCAACTGATATACGTCAGCCAGAACGCCATTAACTCCAATCTCTTGCTCGCTGCTGGAAAGACCGCCTTTGCCATAGAGGATGAAGCATACACGTCCTCATCGTCTCGAGCACAATACGATGCCGCCTGTGATATTTCTCCCGGGCATGCAGCAGCTTCATCGTCACCACCCTTCACCAATGGCTATAATCAGGACAAGCAGGACAGCTCGGGCGAAACGATAGGCTCTTATGACAACTGTCAGTATATCGCTAGCGGTGTCACCGCCGAAGTCTACAGACACGTTGATCGAGCGCTGAAGGTCATCACCGAGACTCGGAATATTGAACCCCACAATCCCTCGCGGGAGGCCAACATCCTGTCTCGGCTTAAAAAGCCCTGCATCCCACTCCTCGATACTTTTTACGATCATGAGCAACGCTTCACCCTCGTCTTTCCTTACATGCCCTTGACACTCTCGGCTCTTTTGGAACAATCTTCCCTGAGTTCTGTCCAGATCCGCTCCATCTTCACAGACACACTTCAGGCATTGAACGACATTCATGCCCAGGGCATCATCCATCGCGACGTAAAGCCTCAAGCTATTCTGCTGGCCTCAGCCCAAGGTCCCGCTTACCTATCCGACTTCGGCACAGCATGGCATCCCGAACTTTCCATCTCGTCGGAGCCAGCAGACGCAAAAATTCTCGACATCGGGACGGGCCCCTATCGCGCACCCGAGGTCCTTTTTGGAAATAAGTCCTATGGTACCGCAGTAGACATGTGGGCTGTGGGCTGCATGCTTGCCGAATGTGCGAGACGCCCACCAAGGCCACTCTTTGATTCAAGACCCGTACATGAAGATGGAAACCAGCTGGGCCTGATTCTCAGCATTTTTAAGACCATCGGCACACCCACTAAAGAAACCTGGCCTGAGGCACAGGCCTTTAGGACACCGCCATTTGACCTCTACAAGGTCTTTGATGGTCAGACTTGGGAGGACATACTGGACAATGTTGATGAGGGCTGGGCCGACTTGGTCAAGGAAATGGTCCAATATCGTTCAAATAGGATGACAGCGAGACAAGTAACCACCCCTCCCCCCCCCCCACGGGCTCTCATATCTCAACTCTTCTGCTAACTGTGAAGCAGGCTCTGGAACACCCATACATGAGGCTAGACTGATTGCTGTAGTATTAGGTTCAGCGAAGATGGCTGCCCCAGTTGACTTGTGCAGAGTCTTTCGGCAATGATATGGACACGTCGACAACGTCTTTATTCCATCGTTCGCCCCTCCCTGCTTCCTCAAACCGGCATTAATAAGTCACCTCGGGTCGAATACTAGTTCAGATTTGTTTCCGCGATAACAACCTGCCTGCCCTGTCGACCTGCCAGCCTGTCCGCGGACTAGCAACTGGAATGCTTCGGCATCCCTTGAGCGTCGGGCCGAATAGTTAGTATGTTGTCTCTGGCGGGGACTTGCGCTGCCATGTCTCGGACCCTGCAACGGCGAACTTGCTGATGATGCCGATCGAACACGGCCGGGTACATACACCACCACTCTACCATGGTTACCCAGTCTACCACGGCCACCCGGTCATGGGCAATATAGCTTTATCCATAGTAATAGGCGCAAGTACCATCGAGATATGTAGCGAACGCGGTAATTGTAATTTTGATGTGACACAGGTATGTCCCGCTCACAAATGGAATAAATATTACTCGTTGTCTACCTCTGGAAGGGAGTAGGAACCTTGGAAGGCAGAGCTTAAACTATTTTCTGTGTGGCGGTGGCTGATTCAATCTTGTTCTGAGTCTGCTTCTCATGAACAATCTATGTGGCCCACCATGCTGTGCCTTTGGACTGGGCAGAGGACTATGCCCTTTCGACCCTTGCTATGCTGCTTATCGCTGGTGGCGGCAAGTGCACAGGACCGTGATGTTTTACTCGTCGATAACGCGGGCAGTGCCCCAGAACCAGAGGCAACGCGCAATTCAGAGATTCTCGGGAGAGCTGGCTCAAGCGTCTGTTATACATACACCACGACGTATTTGACAACCGTTGGTTCAGCTCGACAGGACCAAACGTGGTAAGGAAACTCCCTGACATACCCCGGATGCAACGAAGAGACGCGCTCTAACCAGCTACATAGGTCTCTACAGTCTGTCAGAGCTGGTCCTTCGCCCAACTATGAATCCAAGACGGGGCCCGATACAATGGCCGACGCAGCCCCCTGGATGAGACAAACGATTGCGACAGCCAGACCACACATGATAACGACTTTCACACCGGAGATATCCAGTCAACAATCAAGGAATAACCCCAGTGCTTGGCACAGAAACAACACGACTTATGCTGCGCAGACGCCAGGGACCATCACAGCGATTCCCTCCACCGAGACTTTCCTCGCTTCAACAGATACATCCCAGAAGCCCTCGGCACCCTCTCTCCGTAATTCAGATCCCGACCAGACGACCTCACCAACAGCCAGTGTCACATCAACACCCCTGTTTGCCATTTCTGTGCCTGTGTTCCCAGGCTTGCCATTCCAGATTCCTCTTGATGGTTATCTCCAAAACGAAGACGATGCTATCACAATTAATAGCAACCCGATAGTGGACTGGGTGTTCCTGGATACAACACAGCCACCGAAAATCATTGGCACCTTTCCATATAATTATCCAGCCTCTTCTATCGACTTGAATGTCACATTTACCCCATCCCCGGAAGCATCGACCTACTATGTTTTGTTCGATCTCGACACATTTGATAGTATCACTTTTCTCTCGCTTTACGCATCGGACGCATTTGTAATTGATTTAGTACCACACCTGTGGAATCCCTCTGACTGGGTTAGGTCCATCGACACCACTCCTAGTGTAGACTGGATCACTTTGGACGTGGCCAACCGATCAATATCGGCCCATGTGCCGTCATCCGCTGGTTATACTGTCAACGTCACCCTCCTCGCGATTACAGAATTACCGGACCTGAATAACCCTGAAGCAATGGAGAATCTTCTCTCGCGGAACACAGATGAGTCCTATATGGCATTCATTAATATCGATATCCTCGACCGTTCAGTGAACTCGTCGGGGACAGCTTTGCCGGACTCGTCTGGTGAGGCGGCTTCAACAACAATTTCTACATTTGGAAATAGCCTCAAGTTATCCGGGACAGCATCCCATAGTATGGCCTATGATTCGACGCCATTTGGATCATCCTTCTCAATATCTTTGACTCAAACTATTCCAGCATTGCCTCGGGTATCTGCCACGTCTGAAACTGCACATACCGGCACGTCAGCGGTCGAGCCCGTCTCTTTCCAGCCAAGCTTCTCGAGCTCGAGCATACAGGCTACGACAGGCAGCATTGACACTACTCAGTCCTTAGAATCTGGACTAAAGTCAACAAGACCAGATACGCCAAGCGTTCCGTCTGGGACAAACGTAGCAAATTTGCAATCTTCACAATTCCTGCATATGTCCACTGCAAAAGCGGCCTCAATGTCTTTGGCCACCCAACCCTCGCAACCGGGACTTACAGCGACCGAAACAGCTGCATCAAGTCTCGTGGCTCGAGAAAGTATTGTCACTTCTCAATTTTCAGCAACTGGCGTAAAACCCACTCAAGAACCGAGCTCGCCTGCTCGTGCTGTAGCTCCTACTAAAAGCTTTGACTCTCTAGCAACAAGGACCGAGTCTACTCGAGTCGGCGTTCTGCACACCCCCACCTTGGAATCACGATCTACGGTTTCTGGATTTGGCTTCACAACTACAATAGCCTTGAACAGCGCTGTGGGCGGTACCGAGACAGTTGGCCTTCAGTCTTCAGCAATCGGGCTCGATTCACTTCAAGGGAGCGTGTTGAGCTCTTCAGAACTTGTGAATACTGCGTCGACAGGCCCGACCTCGGTTTTCAGTGAGCAGGCGACACAGACCCTTGATGCAAGCAACACCAGCCCTAGCCTCACTTCAAGTTATAATTTTGCATGGGTAATGTCATCTGAGGCACAAAACAGCGAAGCCCAATCAGCGGCAGCTGCGACGCCAACATATCCCAGTGCCCAAAGTCTGACCACCATGCTGTCGGCCGCAGCGCCGTCAAACACACCACCCTTTGCCAGCAGTCCTCTTCTCTCTTCGACTTTTGTAAATACAGAGAGTGAAACCTTGCCACCAAGCTCAAGCGTATCCGGCTTCACCAATATCTACACAATGCCTTTCGCTTCTGTTGCTGCACCAAGCGATATCATCTCGACTAGATCAAATAATCAACCAAGCTCCGGCCTCCAATCATCGTATGCTGAAGGTTCGCAAAGCAAGACACTATCAGCCTCGTTGCACCCTAGATCAGGCTTTCCCGCCTCTTCCTCTTCGGTCAGTCAGCAGTGGTTCGGACTTTCGAGTTTTGTCGACGGACACCCCAGCTCAACTGAGCTGAGCAGAGCTAGCCTTGCGCCACTTTCAACAAGTAGTTCTTTGAATACTCAGGATTGGGTCTCTTCTGGGACGAGTGACCCTGTATTACCATCCCCTGGATCAACATCGCCTGAACATTCTTGGGCGACACCTTCCCCTGAGGGAGTCCCTTCTGTGCCCGTCCCTTCCACGACATCTGTCAACTCAGAGCTACAAGGTACGACGCCACAGATCCCTACTAGAACTTCGACCTTGCTGTCCTCAACGGCCCCAGATGACACTCAGTCAGGCGGTTATACAAGTCCACCGCTGAAAACTTGGTCAAGGGGACTTCCGAGCAACATCTCGACTATGTCTCTGCCTTCTTTACCCTCTAGTGCAATCGTGTCATCGAATGAGGCACCGCGTCCAACAATCACATCCGGCTCATCTTCTTATGTTTACCCCGTCACGACTAGTCTGCCCACGTTGGACAGTGAAGCTTCGAGCCTGACCCCATTTGCCATAAGTAACTCGTTGATTCACCCCACATCCTCACTTGGGAGTCTTCTTGTGACGAGTCCTTCCGAGACGCTCTCCACCACGGTATCTACTGTAGTCAGCTCCGAGATGATCAGCTCAGAAACCAGCGCCCCTCAGTCACCATCTTCAAGTTACGTCTCGGTCACAGCGCAGCCGACTGTCGTGAGTAGTCTTCCGCAAGCCTCTGGCAGCTCGGCTGTTCAAAGCTCGATGACTACACAGGGCCAGGCTAGCAGCCTTGAACCTTCATTCCCTTCGGCGAGCTCACAAATGGCATCTTCATCGTCGCCAGACGCACAGACAACGAGTTCTCCAACTATTGGCTTGTCTTTCTCATCAGGCCTGCTGTCAACTCAGTCCCAACCTTCGACGCCCACCCCATCTATGTTGATTGTTTATCAGGGCCAGTCTATAAGTGTTGACATGGCCCCTTACCTCAGATCACCAACGGATACTCTAATTTCTGATGACCCTGCTTGGGTGAACATCGACCCTAATAATAGGACTGTGCTCGCGGGGGTGGTGCCATCAGATCAGTCACCTGGCAACTTTACTATTCTAGTCACGATAGAGAGCAGCAATCCGCCCTACAACTATACCCTGTACGTCCCATTGATGGTGTTGCAGTCTCCGACCTCAAGTAGCATGATTCTATCTCGGACAATACGCTCAGGCCCGAGCGACTCCGGAGGCTGGTCTTCTCAACCCTCGACCACGACTGCTCCGACAAGTAGTCTTTCGTCCACGTTTGGCGAACCCATTGCCGTCTTAGGCAGCAGTCTCTTTTCCTCTCACCACTCAATTAGAACATCAGAACAGAAGGGAATCTCTAGCTCAGTAGCGCCCACTTCTGCTGTCTCAAGTCAAGATCTAGTGTCTACAACCAGCGGCGTCTTCACCAAAAGCTCACCTCCTTCGACCGCCGTTAGCAAGACCTTGCCAACACAGATCAGCTATAGTCAGCTAAGCTCTTCTTTCTTTCAGGAGCCCTCAACGGCCAGTAGTACATCTTCAGCAGAGTATTCATCCTTGTCGACGGAACAACCAGCCCCTACAAGCGACAGCTCTGGAATGCAATCGCTTTTGCCGTCATCGTATTTGTCGACCCTCTCACTTCTGCCAAGTACCACCAGCATCCCACCTTCTAGCAGTCAAACTTCATTGCAGGGTAGCAGCGCTCGCGCCGGATTTTCATATCCCCTTTCCTCCACGACCTCGTTCGTCACCCCAAACACAACGAGCGATCCAGACATGGGTGCAACAAGTGGTCCGCCTCTGCCTTCGTCCGTTTCTGGGACAAGCTCAAGCAATTTTCCTTCTGTCACTCAATCATCGCTTCTTCAACCTAGCAGTCTTGTCTCCGGGCTACTCGTCTTGTCGTCGACACCAATGTCAAATAACAGCCGAGGCGTCATCCAGTCAACCACCTCGGTGCTCACGACATCCAATCCTGTTAGTAGCAGCCAGAGTCTGGTCATATCAATAACGAGAACCTCTACTTTCCACTCAACCAATTATACGAGCACTCAGGTCACAAGTTCACCAACATCATCATCTCAACAATCGACCGTGCTCGCGGTTCAGTCGACCTCATCGTCTACTCGGATTTCACCTCCATCGTCTACTCAGGTCACAAGTCCACCAACATCATCTCAACAGTCGACCGTGCTCGCGGTTCAGTCGGCCTCATCATCTAGCAGCACGCCATCCAGTAATGTGCACGACACGTCACAGACCGTCAATTCGACAATTCTAGCACCGACGAACAAACAACCCAGCCCCTCTTCCTCTCCAGTCAACATGAACACAACCTTTGTCACGCAAAACTCGCCGCAAGCAATAACTTCGACGCCGGTCACATTGACACCAACACAGCAAACGACTACCACGAGTCCTTCTCCAATATCATCAAATTCGTGCTATGATGCGTTCAACAGCGGCCAATTTTCCAATTATACTACATATGGTGGCACCTGGACTGCAGCCAATAAAACATTTCAGGAAATCGCTACCGATACGGCCACGGGTAATGGAGCAAAAGCGTTATTTAACACGACGGGCTGTCAATCATATGCGAACTTCATATACGACGGCTATGTTAGGATTGATAGTGTCTTGAATGGCGCTGGAGTAAAGGACGGGGACGCAGGGCTTCTTTTCCGAGTCACGAATCCAAGCACCGGTATTAACGCCTTCAATGGTTATTATGCCTACATCAATCACTACAACTTTACAGGCTTGGGCATGATGAACCAAGCGTGGAATAGCCGCGCAACTACGACAATGACGATTACACCTGGAACGTTGTACCATATGCGTGTCACAGCCATTGGGGCCAACATTCTAGTTTATGTGACGGATATGGTGACTCCAAAGATCAATTATACAGATACAACGTGGTCAAATGGTTCACTTGGTGTGCGGCTTATGTACACCACGGCAACTTGGGCTAACTTGACTGTAGAGTTGCCGATGGCGTGAGAAGGTAGAGGAGGAAGGGAGGGTGGAGCGGGCGGGGTGATGATTCGTTTCTCCAGCCCGCTTGCTTAGCAACGTGTTGGCATGATAATATGGTTATTATGATATGCTGAAATAGTGGGCAAGGGACTGGATGAGTCCATTCGCATGGGGTTCTTCGGAAGCTGGGTCTTGTTCGAGAAGTACAATACACGCATCCATAGCATAGTTCAAGGTTAACTTGGAACTGCCCAGTGATGGCCCAATTGCTGCTCAGATCTCACAAGAACAGCCCTTAAACTGGTATGAGCTTGGATCAGCTATGCAATCGCTCTAGGGAAAACAATCATCTGATATTGGAGCTGGTTGACAGCATTCCGTGAACGTTCAAGCTGTGCTGGGATGGGAGCTGCGCATCAAAATCGTCGCAGAAGTTCCTCGAGGAGGCTGGACAGCGGTTAGAATGAGGAAGGTTCGGCATATCCTCAACACCCCTAAAATTTCAGTGAGAAAAAGAAGAAACAAAGGATCTGCTAAAGTGGCAATGGCAAAAGTGTCAATGCCGAAGCAGGAGGAGGCCATCTGGCAAAGCTGGCTCTCGTCGTGAGCATCTCCGTCTGTAGCGCAGCTCCCAGACAGCTCGGAGTTCGTGTCTTCAAGCACAGCTCCCGTCGTAGGCAACTTGGATTCTGGCTCCGGCTCTATCTATGAACGTCTCAAATCACTTAAGCAGTGATAAAATCATGGTTTATTCGAAGTGAGCCAAGCCAAGGGCTGCTATAAAATATGCTAGGGGAGCGACTGCATCTATACCAGATCTGGCGGCATCGCGGTCCAACACAAGACAGCATGAATGACGATTGGAGTCCTTTCAAAGCTCACGGATGTGTATCTTCTCTTGAATTTGGTAGTTTTCTAATCGCCTGGTGACAGCAGAGCCCCGTGGAATTTGGTAGTATATAGCTGTGTGATATAGTCGTATCCTGTTACAGCTTGCCCGGAGACTAGGGAGACGCGTTGCAATGGACATGGACATCATGACCACGTCTGTCAAGGGACGCATAGTCTTGGATGTGAATGACATGTTCAGTCCAATCTAATCTGGGTTCCAGCTGGCTATCTAACGCGCCGCTATCCCCTTTAGACAGAGAGCTCGCGACAGGAATGCTAGCAAATTCAACAGGCATGCACGCCGCAAAACACCCACATAAGAACTCAAAGGGACACTGTTCCCCATGGGCCAGGACAACCTGCCTCGAAATTCTTTGCTGCTTTCGGTCAAACCCGCATTGTACATAACGACGAAAATGGACATCGATATTTACTGGACTACGCTCCTCATCCTCTTGCCTACCGTCCTCCTGCTTGCCGGTCGCAACCTCTTGACCCGATCATTCTTACACACCTATGAGAGATGGGGACGCCTCAGACGATGGCGGAGGGCTCACGAAGTCCAAGAGAAGCCCGAACAGACCAGCACTCTCCTCGCCGACTGTCACACCCCACCTCCACAAAACCTATCCAGACATGACAAAGTGTCTTCGTTCCGCTATACATTCCTCTCCATATATTTAGTCGTCATGTCTCCGGAGTGGTTTTCAGGCCCTTATTTGTGGGCGCTACTCCGCGAAGAAAAGGGACTCGCGGAATCGATGGTCGTGGCTCTGTACGCTACGGCATACACGTCGGCCGCCATCTCTGCCCTGATCGTGGGATTCCTCGCGGACCGCTTCGGCAGACGAAAAGCCTGTCTTGCTCAGTGTGCGATTCACTCAGCCGCTTGCTTGACGGTCATATTTGGTGGCACATGTCTTCCCATACTATTCCTGGGAAGGGTGCTTGCGGGTATGGCCCTTACGCTGCTGTGGACAGTGTTTGAGAGCTGGATGGTTACGGAGTGGAATGCCAGAGGATTGGAAGAGGAGGGTGGCGGGGGTTTGAGTGAGATGTTCGCCATGATGACCACTTGGAATTGTGCGTCCGCTATTTTGGGAGGCGTCTTCTGCCACTGCATGGTCAGTGTACTTGGGTCGAAGCTGTGGCCGTTCGGAACTGGAATTGTAAGCTATGCAATGAGTTGGAGCAACACGAGCGTAAAGTGGCTGATTATACGCCCAGGTTCTGCAAGCTGTCGCAGTGGTCCTGATCTTTCGAAATATGGTGAGTCGATGCAAAGTCTTGCATGTCTCGCACTGAAAATCTGCTGACGTACATACCGTACAGAATGAGAACTACGGTCTCCCAGACGTGGACAGCGGCGAAGCAGGCAGTGCTGGGCGACTCGAAGTGGCTGGACGCGGACGTCTCGGTGGTGAGTCTTCTTTACTCGAGACCAGAAAAACTGAGCCGAGTCGAACAATTGACCCATCTTATCACACACAGACAGCCGTATTTGGGCTCTATCTCTTGTGACGTGCTGCTTCGAAGGCACCACTTTTTTGGTCGTCTTCTTCTGGCCCAGTGTCCTCCAAGCCGCCCATCGCCAGGTCAGCCTGGACACCGATGATGACATTCCTTACGGCGTGATTTCTGCCTCCCTCATGGCTTCCATGATCATCGGAGCGCTGCTGTTCAATGTCTCGTCCGCTTCAAAGCGCTCGGTGTGCGGTGTCGGTGCCAATGCAAAGCGCCCCGTCTGCTTGCTGCTCTCTGCTGTGTCGATTGCAGGGCTTAGTATGGTTCTCCTGAGCATGTCAAGAAACGAAGCTACGCAACTCACCACGTTTCTCATATTTGAATTGGCCAATGGCGTGTATACGCCCAGTATGGCATATATACGTGGCTTGGTCGTAAACAACAAGGGCCGGACGGGCTTGTACGGGCTAATGAAGATCCCGCTCTTCATATTCGTGATATTGGCTTTGGGAGTCACTGCAGAGGGTAAGTGGAAATTTGTGAGGTTCAGGACGTACATTGTGCTGACTGGCATTGATACAGATAATCGGTCGAAACGCTACATATTCGCGTCTGCGTCACTGTGTCTTGTGCTGGCCGTGATAGGCTTGGTGTGTGGGTTCTTCGAGACGCTGAAGCCCCCGGGCAACCCTACGAGTCTGTTGGAGCACGAACAGGAAACGGAGGAGATTCAAGGTCCTTCTCACAAGACTTCGGAGATCTTGATGGATGAAAAGGACGAGAGCGCCACGTGGGGACATGAGGCGTAGAAGATAGGAGAGGGGAATGCAAGGCGATTTAGGGGTATATAATTCTGGTCCAAAGCGGCCTGGTTCATGGTTTGGTACTTGGGCGGCCATCTTGCCTACCGACCATTAGCTATTTCCTCTTCCTCATCCGACCATTCGCCGTTCTCCTCGGCCTGTGCATTCGTCTTAAACTCAGCGTCACCCCCCAAGCCCTCGCTATCAACGTCATCGTCTTCCATGTAATCATAAGCATCACTGCCAAGATCATCCAGATCCATCTCGTCTTCGTCGCTCCCATCGTCCTTGTCGTCCTCCTTTGCACCGCGACCTGCTCTTTTGGCGGCCTTTTTCTTCTCAATGTTCTCTTTTTGGAGTTTCCTCCTTGCCTCCTTCTCATTTCTCCTCTTTTCCCAGATCTTTTCCAGCTCACGGATCTCCTCCTTGGACTTGTGGATATACTCGTGCCACATGACCTTTCCGGTGCACATGCCCTCCTCAACCTTGGTCAGGCGCAGCTTCATGCGAGGGCCCAATTCGACCAGCTTGACAGCACGGCGCTCCACTTTGTCGTCGGCATGGATTGCCTTGCCCTCTTCCTCGTCGCTGTCGTCTCCGTGGGTTGTACCAGCGGCAAGGCGAGCTCGCCTCGCGACTTTCTTTTGACCTGTGGAGTCCATGACCTCAACCTCGGCGTCGGTATCGACTTCGCTACCGCTCGTGGCGTCGGTGGTATATCCGTCGCCGTTCTCACCGCCAATCATGTAGTCTGCAATGTCCTGTAATTTACTCAGGTTCGGTAGCTTTCCTTTCCGGCTCTTGCTATTCATCAATCTCTCGGCAGCGGTCAGCCGCTTGACGGCTCTTGACACACCAGTAACTTTTGTTGTGATGGCATAATGGCGGAAGTTGAGGATGTAAGAATTTTCGTCTTCTTTGGAGCGCTCGCGGTTGAGCAACAAGACTCTGCGGATGGACTTGAGGGGGGCGACCTGAGGGTTGATTGGGGGAAACAGGCCGTGGAAAACGCTGGTCACAAGTGTTTCGAGATGACGGGGAACTTTGTCGGAAGCCTTTGCGGCGTCGGTGGTCATCTGGTTCATAACGAGCTGACGGGCCAAGGGTTAGCAACAGCTGTATCATCTAAGGCCGTAGAATTGGGACAGGCAGCGGGCGTACCAGTGGTGGAGTAATGTACTCCTTACCGCCGCCCAGTGGATGCTTCTGAGCCCTCCGCACATCCTTTGCCAGCGAGTACTTTTCGACTCTAAAGTGAAGCGTGGGTCCCTGAGGGGTCGTTGCTACGCGCAGATTTGTATTGCCCGAATCGGACCTGGAGAAGAGCAGGAGATGCGACACGCCTAAGGGACCACACATGGTGACATAGTCGCGCAAGCGATTGGCTTTTCTTTCCCTGAGTCTGCTCGCAGTACCGGGCTCCATAACACGGCGCACATCAGTGGCCAATTGGCTGATGCTGGTGCCAACCTCGCCGGCGCCAATGCGGATGACCATGCTCTTGGGATTATTCAGATCGATCTTGCCGGCAGACGGGGCCACCCCGGATTTGCCATTGGGATTGCCCACTGCGTGAGTACGCTTCTTGGTTCGTCTCTTGGCCATAGCTGCCGTGTAGATGTGAGAAGGGTGGTGTGGTGGTGTGTCTCTGGGTAGACTGCAAAGGGAGTAGAAGGTTGCCAAAGTCAGGCTCGAAAAGGCGTACAAGATTGTATGAGCGAGCGCTAGACTGGCTTCCTCGTCCAGAAAATTTGCGATAAGAAAGTTCTCTTCGGATTTCGTCGCGATAAGCATCCCTGTCTCCTGTCCCTCTAGCGTGCGGGCCCACTAAAAACTTCCAGTCTCAACTGGAGACGAGCCGAAGCCATCCCATCATTCTCATCCGCAAGTGCAAGAGTGCAACCCATGTACTGCACCACGAGACAGATACATTGCGACTCCATTACCAAACACTCCCCATAACGCCTCTCGCTCTCATTGCAAATCTTCAACATGAGTGGCGACAAAATCGCTAAACGCCGAAAGGTCGCGCACGCCTCTCTCGGACCTGTCTCGAACCCTAAGGACAAGGCCGCCAGTCCAGGTCCAGCACAAGAAGAGACAGAGTCGTCTTCTGGTGATAATGCCCACCGCTCGAGTAAGGACGACCATAAGCATCGGCGTGGGGACGACCAGGAGGAGCCGGAGCAAGAGGAGCAAGAGGAGCAAGAAACGGAGACAGAAGCACCAAAGACATTCAGAGATCTCGGCGTGGTCGACACTTTGGCCGAAGCATGCGCCGCCCTCAAATACGACCGACCGACCCAGATCCAAGCCGAGTCCATCCCCATCGCACTCCAGGGCAAAGACATTGTCGGCTTAGCAGAGACAGGCTCCGGAAAGACCGCCGCCTTTGCCCTTCCCATCCTCCAAGCCCTGCTCGACAAGCCACAACCCCTCTTCTCTCTTGTCCTGGCGCCCACCCGTGAGCTGGCTTTCCAAATCGGCAAGACCTTTGAGGCTTTGGGTGCTATCATATCCCTGCGCGTATGCACCATTGTGGGAGGCATGGACTTCACTCCTCAACAAGTTGCCCTGGGCAAGAAACCACATGTTGTCGTGGCCACCCCTGGCCGCATATTAGACCACCTGGAAAGGACAAAGGGCTTCAGCTTCCGCGCACTCAAGTATCTTGTGCTAGATGAGGCCGACAGGCTGCTAGAGCTGGAGTTTGGCCCAGTTATTGAGGTGAGCTCAGGATCGACTCTATCATCTAGCGTGGTCTTTCGACTAACAGTGACCAGAAAATCCTCAAGTTCATGCCACGGGAACGGAACACTTTCCTCTTCAGTGCGACCATGAGCTCAAAGGTCGAGAGTCTGCAGCGTGCCTCGCTTCGGGAGCCCGTCCGAATCAGCGTCAAAGACAGTAAATACCAGACCGTCAAGACCCTCATACAAAATTACATCTTCATTCCACTGAAGCACAAAGACACATACCTCATCTGGCTCCTCGCCAATGAGTTTCCTGGCCAATCAGCTGTCATCTTCACGCGCACTGTCAATGAAACCCAGCGCCTTGCCATCCTTCTTCGAACCCTCGGCCTGGGTGCAGTGCCTCTACATGGCCAGCTCAGCCAGACAAATCGGCTGGGTGCACTAAATAAGTTTAAGGCAGGAAATCGCGATATTCTCGTCGCTACCGACGTGGCTGCACGTGGTCTTGATATTCCCAATGTTGATGTAAGCTCAGCTCCATTGTTTTTTGACTGATGCTCACTCCCACAAAATACTGACGTGACTTCTCAAGATTGTCGTCAATTACGACTTGCCCGGAGACAGCAAGACGTATGTCCACAGAGTCGGACGTACAGCGCGTGCGGGCAAAAGCGGCCGCGCCATCAGCATCGTGACACAGGTGAGGCACTCCGCCCGTTCCAAGCTACATGTACCCTTACCATACACTAACTCGGTTACAGTATGACGTGGAGATTTTCAAGAGGATAGAGGCTGCTCTTGGGGATCAACAAACAGAATACCCGACTGAGAAGGACGAGGTGTTCATTTTTAAGACCCGCGTCGAGGAGGCACAGAGGCACGCCAGGAACGAGATGAAGGATCTCCACGCAGACAGGGGTAAAAAGGGTGCGGTGCTGAAGGGCAGGGCCCGGGCCAGTGGTGGTAAGCGGAGTAGAGATGAGATGGACGCTGAGCAGGGCTAAAAAGTGCTGTTACTACCGACTCTTTCGTCAATTCAAAGGCTTTTCGTGCACTATTCTTTACCGCGCATCTCAAACATTCTTCTGCCGACCTCTACAATTAAAAAGGATGTGTCAGGTAGGTTTCGCATTATATTAATCGCTTTTAAAAACACAGACCTTTTTAGCTTATAGCAAGGCAAGTCTGCCTCTTCGACGGCTATCGCCACTGCTCGGGACGAGTCCTCTCTCGGTCCTATCAGATATGTTTCGGAGCTCAACAGCGCCCGGCGAAACAAGAAGACTCAGCCATACGCTCATCACCATATTAATCGATCACCCTGGTTCAATAAATCCTGGGACTAGGTTACCTTCACGAAAATTCGACTTAGGACGAACGGCTGCGGCCAGATATGCAGCCTTGGCCGGCGTCAGCGATTCGCCGACACCGCTGAGACATCATCTGCATAAACGCACCTTTAAATCGTATGTCGGGGCCATGAGATTTGAAGTCTTAGTCAGTCAGCCAACAAGGACTACCGACAGATCTCGATTCAGCATCAGGCTGGCTCTCGCGGCTAGGTCCCGTGCCGCACGCCAGCGGGAAGTGGGTTGCATCATGAATAACCTTTCATGAGAGAAAGGCTTGCTGGAGCTCATGTTTTACACAAATCCTATCCGCCTTCTCGGTTCAGCTCGGCGTTGGGTGGGCGGATGGGGGCGAAGCATGCACGCAGTATATGTGGAGGTAGTAAGTTGTGTGGTCAGCACCACTGCAGTAGTGTCGGCACTTTGCGACTCTGTCTGGCTTGATTCTGGACACTACTGTATATCATCTGCATATTTTTATTTTTGGCATCTTGGATGGTAGTACGTTCAACCTTCCTGCTGAGGTGAGAGGAAAGCATGACAGTTATCTGACAGCTCATCAACGCCGTCCCCGAGAAAGGCTGCCCGGGGTTCTCAGTCACGTTTGTTAACCCATCACCTTCCCATGCAATCAATTTCCATATATAATATATGAGTAACGACCCTATAAGACTGAGCATTCACATTCACCATCACCTTCCTCAAGATATCTGCATCTACGCCATCAACCCACTCCCCGGCAACGTATATTATCAGCCTGTGTTTTTAGCTATCTATTTTTGGAAGACAATACAAGGACCATTCGCCAGAATGGGTGCTTCCCTCCCCCTTAAGATTGCTCTAGGTCTGACCATGGTCGCTTCAGCTATTGAACTTGCATTCGTCTCCGCGACCGTTGGATACCTAGCAGAGCTCGGGAAAACCACCTTCTCCATATTCCTTGATCCCAGCCAGACCTTACAGGTCTCCGGCCTTCCAGCTAGACTTTCCGTCAACCAAGGCCACACCGCCAACGGAGCAGCAGGTACCGGGCTCATTATCATCGGTTGTGCCGGCATCCTCGCTCTCTGGCTGCGGGATCGATCAAATTACTACAAGTCGTCTTTCGGTGGCAGATTCGGCAGGACGTTCTACCGCCTCTGGCTAGGCTTCAACTTGCCTGCGCTGCTTCTTACACTCGGTGCGCTGGCTTACGTCTTTGCGGTGACCAATATGCACAAGGATCAAAACATTGATCTGGGTACTGTCCAGTCGTTGAGAAATGCTAGTCTAGAGTACCCTCTGCTGGAATGGACGCCACAAGGGTGGTTTCAAGCGCTGCTTAAGCAGAATTTTGTCAATGAAAGTGACAGATACGCCGTTGAAGTTCATAACAGAATCGCTAAAGGGTGGCAATACAACCTCATACCGTTCTTCTTGGTCCAACTAGCGCAGACGATTTTCGCTATGCTAGATGCAAGGAAGAGGCGAGTCCATCGCGGGACGTATGTCAGTGCCATTGAAAATAAGGACACTGTGTTTGGGGCAAACTGAACTCATCACCATGCTATAGAGTAATATGTTAACATATATTCACGTTTGCAAATCGTATTCCAAAGATGTTGAAAGCTTACCTGAAAAAACCTTCACTCAATGATAAAAGTCACTAATGTCACCCGTGGACGTGCGACTTAGATTTAAAGTCATACGAATGTTTTGGTAGGTCGAATTAACGGCCAAGCGCAGTGAGGGCTCTATTGGGCATGCTCGTCTTGAGTGTCCCAAGATTATCACACAATATTCCAAGATTTATTCGCGAAAGATTGATATTTTGATTGTATGAATATCTTAGGTAGGTAACCACGAGCATAGCTTCTATGTCGGTTGACTTAGAAGTGGGTAGTGAGTCGTGCTGCATTTCTCATTCTGACTGAGCAATTCCATGCAAGGGTGGAATACCATACATACACAGGTTTAATGTAGGCGTCTGTGTGACTTTGCTTGTCTCAAGATAGCCTTGGAAAGACATGCCAAAGCATACACCAACTGTCTGGGTGGCGTTGGAAAGGGGCGCCGTGCAAGGGGAATCAAGGAAGTGCTTACGCATCGCAGGTAGTTGGCTCTACGTACGTTTGCTTTCACACCTCGAAGGCTGTCAAACATTTCGACTCTTATCACGCCTATTCTATTCTTAAGGGGGCTTTCGCCATCTGTTCTTTCTTGAAAGGTGCACGTCTCGACACCGGTACCAAATGATTGGCCAAAGCCCAAAACATCATTGTATTTGCTGTCTTGGAATGAGGGCTGTCGACCTGGCCTTTGCATTGTACTAAACTGTGAGTAATTCTTGTGACCTCTAGCAGACGTCTGGGACTCAATCCCCAAGCAACAGGATATTATAACACCATTACGTACATACTACGGAGATGGATTACCCTATGAACACTGGCCAGTAAATTGAAGTATTGTTGGTCAGTAAGACAAAGAAAGACTCATGTTGCTCGGGGGTGATACCGCATTGCAATGATTTGAGATGCCCATATGCTGGAGGCTCCGATGTATCGACCCCGGGAACTTTCCAGACTTTGCACGAGGTAACGAGCTCATGGGGTTCTATAATTCTTCGTTAAGCACTAGGTTTGCAGTGAAATGATGTCCATGCCCACGCGCTAAAATTTCTAGAGATGCTGTAATATGGTGGATAATAGCCGCAGGTCCCAAGTCGAGGTTTTTGTTCAAGTCTTTACACCTTTGGAAGGAGTCTTCTGGGAAGAGGTGTCCCTCGAAGTCCACGGAAGATCCATTGTACCGACTCGAGGGTCACAAGGTTGTGCCATGGAAGCTGATATTTCTTGGATCCTTCCCAGTCGATCGGCTTTTCTATGATGGCCTCGCTTGCCACATTGGAGTTGATCTTCGCCATGGCTCAGGCTCTGAGGCTGTTCTCAAAGGCTGCTCTGGGAAGATGGACCTTCTGGCCAAGCACGAACACCACTGGCTCAAAACATGCTGACTGAGATGATCGTGAAGAGGCTTGAGGATGACCTGAGGTCTTCACTTCGTATTCGCCAATGACCCCTGGCAACGTTCTGGAGTTACCGAAACTATTCCGTACTGTGACCAGCCTTTCAGATTATAGGGACCGAGGCTCGGAGGCCATTCTTTCCGAGTCGGCGATAAGTTTCCTTTGTGCCAGTCCCTACTTCGTTCTCGCGGGAGTTTGCGAAATCTATGAAGATCATCTGCAGGTACAGCACCTGCAAGAACTAGAAGGGGGTATTCGATCCCGAACATCACTTCTCCGAGTGAGATTCTAGGTAAACCGTAGTACTGTTGTAGATCCCTTCACCAATAACGGCCCCCATATTAACTCGCGAGCGGGGTTATTAGTAGCCTTGAAGGTACCTACCTCCTAGGTAGGTCGGTCGTCCGGCGAAAGACCTCCGCTGTCATGCTGTGTCCGGATATAAAAGTCGGCGTTAATGCCTGCAATGTTTTGTCTATCAAACAACCTAGACAGTCCAAGCGCGTTATGTAGCCACAGGACCAGAAGTTCCCGTAACCGCAAGATGTATAACTGCAAGTCATTGAAAGGAAGGATTCGAGCTGGCGTCGTGAAGGCGGCCAGTCTCGGTGCCGCGTGGGCTTTTCCAAGCCTCAACTCCCACAGATCACTTCGGTAGGGCGAATGTCACCATGGGACAAGTAGTGCTTCTCGAGATTCAGCAGATTGCTTTCGAAAACCCTAGACAGGCAGACTCCCTACCCAGGTGCGGCTGACTACCTACCTAAGTAAGAATAGTACTTTCTTGACTTAAGTACGCAGATAGTCACGAATACCTACCGTAGTTTGCTTGTGTCTGCTATATGCAACATCTTCACCGTCATCATTGTCATTCTTCATGCCACTTACATCACCATCTTCCCAGGTTAGTATAGCTGCCTTTCCCCAGATTGTGATGCCCTCCCCGCAAAATTTCCCCAGTCTGATCCCAGCTTCCTTTGAGATGAGGTAGCTAGCTCCTTCGGTGGCGTGAAACGGCTGTTCGGCAATTTCTCGTTGTCGCCTCCTACTGGCTTATCCATCACCATCGGCTTGCTAGTATGCGGATTTTGAGTCCATTCACGTCGTGGCCCATGTTGTACCACCCCTTCATGGGCCATCCTACCGGTAGTTTGGTTTCGGTCAATTACCACGGTCACCTGTGCATTCTGACAGGAGAGGAAGCGGGTTGGAACGTTTTCCCGGGTTTCACACAAAGTTATATATGACCAACCTTTCCATCTCGTTTTGAAATGCTATCCATAGTACGGTGATCCCCATTGAATGCTGCCTGTGTGTACGCTTAAAATTTACAAACTCGACAAAGGTTTACAGCAGACCCTCATAATGTCAGAAATCAATCGCCTTCAAACCAACGATCTAGAGCTTGTAAGTCACCCTGAAGCAACCAGATACCATCTAATTTGGGAACCAAATGGAAGGAAGCTTTATAGCACGCGCTGGCTATCTCTGAGCTCATTTTGGACACCCACTTCCATACAAATATGCTGATGTTCAATTTGCTCAAAGGGAATCACCGAAGCTGTACAAAAACATGTGAGCCGCACTGTGGTGGCGCCGAAGCCTGTCTCGCAGCGAAAACTAGACTTCGAGCATGCCAGGCCTCGTTGGCTACGAGAGTGCATGGCTGAGGCGACTGGTGTATTTTTCTATGTTTTCCCAGGTATTGCGGCGATGTGAGTACCAATATATCTTGACTTTTGTATCTTCTTTATGGGCTCCAAGACATGCTGAAAGACCATGTTCACCAGCGCGGGATTTACTTTGAACGCCGAAAGCGCTGTTGGCGTCACTGCTTTTTCCAGTTTGTTTCAAATTGGATGGGCTTTTGCAATCGGTATCTCCTTCGCCATCATCACTTGTGCCTCGACCTCTGGAGGTCACTTCAACCCAGCAATTACCATTGCGCTTGCGCTCTGGCAAGGTTTCCCGTGGAAGAAGGTGCCTTACTTTATCTTCAGCCAAATATTTGGGGCATTCATGGCTGGTCTACTCGTTATGGGGATGTACTGGCCTGAGATCCAAGCCATGAACGAAGAGCTGATCGCCGCTGGAAAGCCTCTCGTTGCCAATGGAGGGCCAGCCTCCATTCTTTGTTCGTTCCCGAATGCGAACCAGACAAATCTAGGGTACCTTTTCATGATCGAGTTCTTCGTTGACTCTTTCATTGGCATTGTAATATGGTCTTGTCTGGACCCGGCCAATGTACGTTATTCTAGTGTGCATTCCAACTTGCTATCACCACCGTGGCTTCGTTCTTTGTCCCTATCCTTCACTGACACGATCGCAGCCGTTTGTCTCCCCGGCATCTGTACCGTTCGTCATCGGATTGGCATACGCAAGCATGGTCTGGGGCTTCGCAGATGTTACCATTTCGACCAATTTGGCCCGTGATCTAGGGACTAGGATCGTTGCGGCTATATTTTACGGAAGAGAGGCTTTCACCTACATGGGATACGCCCCCATCGCAATACTTGTCAACGTTCCGGCGACTCTGTTTGCTACGGCATACTACGAATTCCTCATGAGAGACAGCTTCTTAATAATCGGGAGAGGCCACGCAGTGCACGAGCATGGGGAAGAAGGATTGATGAAGCACATTTCGAAGACGGGCAGAATACAGGAGCACGACTTGCGGCAAATCACTAGCAGTGGAACTGGCAAAATTGCCAAAGTTGATCATTTCGACGGTTCTTCTTGAAGAAACCTGTTTATATACCTAATGTGTTAGACTTGTAGACGCAAATCATAGGGCGCTCCGTCAGAGTCGCCTCCTGTATTGACATTTTATCTATCAATAACCCCAACAAACAAACATTGAGGGACATTGACCTGAAAGTCCTAGAAGAGTTACCTTCCGGGACACTTTTCGTGTCCGATGGCCTTTCGGTAAGAAACACATCGAGTTCTGAATGTTCACTGCATACAACCTCTACATCTTTCCTGTATTAGGTACCTACCTAGCCTAGGGAGGGTGCAGGTGTCAAACCGAGAGCGAAAGACAGAATGGAGCACGTGATTAAGGTCTGCAATGTAAGTGGCACATAGGGTGGACACATCCCGTGGTACCCCAGGATTCAGAGTATTCAGCCACTACATAACAACACATATTCTTTTCGCTATGTCATGATCTATTCTACACTGTTCCAACGAAGCTGAGACCTCGAGATGCAGATAATGACCCCCCACACCCACCAGAGAGCTCATGCTATACATGGCGCTTGTCTCAAAACCTTAGCTCGAGCTCTCAACACCGCCAGAGGCATAATACTTAGCGGCTGGGTTGACCGTCGAGCTCTCCGTGGTGTTGATACCGAATGCAAGCCACGCAAACAACCCATCTGACAGACTATCACCAAGATACGTGTATTCAAAGATTGGGTCAACACCATCTGTATCTGTCTCCTCTGCCAGGATACTATCATCAGCATTGGTAGTGATCTGTTGGGTATTGTCACTGTAAGGCGAGATAGTGTCGGCATCGTATATCAGATCCTGATCCCAAAAGCCCTGTCCGACATGTGATGCAGTGACGTCGTTTCCGAGAGTGCCATTAGGGTACACGGTGACATTTGTGTGGACTAGAATGTGGATGTGTGTCGCACGACTGGTATAGTGCCCTGGGAAGATAGTCTCGAACTGAGCGACTCCTTCTGCGTCTGTTTCTTGAATACCACGCAAGAAAGTCTTGTTGATGTTGGACGTGTCGCTTGTGTCGCCGTTGCCCGACGCAATGACTCCTGAGTAGACACCTGTCGCATCTGTATAGATCATTAGCAATGCATCCATCAAGTGCTGCATCACAAAACATGTTCACCAAGGCAAGATTATGCATCTTTTGCAGGGAAAGAAGGTGACTTACTGGCATGCCACATCTCCAAGTACACATTTGGCACTGGATCACAAGTCTCCACATCGATGACTTGATAATCAATCACAGTGTCGATGCCGTCCTCGGTCTCCCTGAGATCCCTTCGGATGTACTCGCCACCAACATAGTAAGGTCCCTGGGTCACGTCTGGTGTGAGGATGCAGCTGGAGTTACTGCTGAAGATTGTTGCTTCGTCTGTGTTTGCCGTGTACCCAAGTGATGTCTCGTTGTGATCAGTCGCAAGAACACTGTCCAATGTCCGCTTGCTCTTGAGACCGCGCCTAGCCCGAGCCGCCTCAGCCATTTGAGCGCGGCGGGCGGCGTTCCGGGCCTCGATACCCCGAGCCTTCAGCTTGGAGGCGCAGTGACTCAAGTCGCGCACTTTGGATACGGACATGAATTCGCGACGCTCCTGAATCTCCTCGGCGATCGAGTGGCCCGGATGGGCAGCAACCAAGGCCGACAGTACGGCTGCAGTGAAGACTGTGGAGAAATACATGGCGGAGGTTTCGAGAAATTTGGTTTCAAAGTAAAGAGTGTCTGTCTCTGTGTAAGATAAACGAGAGTGTCTGGGGCTGCGAGATCTTGTATGCTTCTGAAGTGACAAGTAGGGCGACTAAATCAAGCACTTGATGGGCGCCATGGCCTCTTGCTTATATATTCTCAGACAGACACGGCATGGCCGCCACTTCGTCCGTCAATAACGCGTCTTATTCTCTTTCCTTCCTATTTGAGTCCTCAACCACTACATTTTCGGTCGTGATTCGTCCTCCTATGGGGCACACAGGCTTAGTAACGAGGCGAAGCTTGAAGTCTTTGGCGTCTTGGTGCGCTCCAATCCCTGATCCGCGTGGATGCGACTGGGAACAGTTCCTGTCTGTTTCTGGAAACAAACAGGGCACTCGAGACCTTGGCCAATAAGGTCAGAGGAAAGTGTCAGCGGCAATATGGCAAGTTAGTATGTTGATTCAAGACTCAGGGGATGCCAAGCCTGGACGACGTGTACAGCCCCTAGGTGCATATATCTGTGAGTCTTTGGCTTGGGTCGGTCCGGAATGTGGGCAAGGCTAATTTTGCTCCTTTGACTATTTTGCTGTCCACAGCCAGCAGCGACTATATTTATTACGCGGCTCGACGGCTTTGCCGAGGTGATCTTCGGTTGGGGTTATGAAAGCGATACAACCTCGATTTCGTCTGCTAATGCGACCTAGGTAAGCATCTATTTTTCTGTCTCTGTATGTACATTATTAACATGGAATCCAGGACAGGGTGATGGGTCCAGCTGGCTATTTCCTACACCCTAAGTACTAGCCACAAAAAAAAAACCCCAGAAAAAAAAAAAAAAAAAAAAAAAAAGGGAAAAAAGCAAAGAGGAGAGAAAAAAAAGAACCCCTCCCCCAGGCTAGGCCCTGCTTTATTTTTGCGCAGGGCGTCGGCATCAGTACATATTCCTATCTAGGTAATTAACCCGGGTGCGACCATTTCAACGAACACGTCCGCCGTTGTCTCGAAACTTCGACCTTGACGCCGGCACGAGCACCAAGCGCTGTGAACTCATCGCTCACAGATTCCAGTCCGATGTTGGGGGTACTCTTCAAGAGTACCTGGAAGTATCGCAAATTGGGCGGCAGCCTTTCCGGTTTTGCTAGCCAGGCCTTGATCTCCTCAAGCATGGCCTGTTCATTCCATATATAGCCATTATGATGATACCACAAGTTGTCCATGATTGTGAGAGATTCGATTGTCCTCGGCACGACATCAGCCAGTCCCCATGGTATTTTGTGGCGCGACCAGCCCATCAGGAACGCTATAGGCGCTTGGAGTCTCTTCATGGATGGAAAGTCTGCTAGCAGCTGCAAAGAACCTCTGCTGCTAGATTCAGGGAATTGTTTATTGGCGCCAAACATGCATCTAGCCGTGATGACCAAAGTGGAGAGAGTTTCCCGGACAACAGAAAGTGCGGCCGCGATCTCATCAAGATCTATCGCTTTGTCATCGCCGTAAGGGGTCGTGACGCCTTCATGATACCAGTCCCACCGCAGCGATGTGAGCCTTGGAGCAACCGAAAGCACGCTACTCAGATGGTACGCGCGGATAGGAATACCCAGGTCGAGCTCTGTCAGGCTGTTGGTGACAGGGGCTTGGCCTTCAGGCGCAGGCCATGTAAAAGCTCCGGGGCTATAGAAGGAGGTGTGGATGTGCTCGGCAGAAGGGAGGTAGAAGAGGGAGAGGACATTGGGAAGGTTCCCCTGTCGCATGGCGCGTCCAGAATGAGAAAGTCTGCCTACATTGAAAATTACCGTGCATAGGTGCTCGAAACTGGGCAAGGCATGATCGACGGGGTCGCAAAGAGCAGACCGCAAGAGGAGGCCCAAACACGGATTTTCCCTGGTGAACCTGGGGCCAAGGTGCAGGCTGGTCAAGTTGGGAAGATGTGCAAGCAGCAAAGCCACTAAAGCATCCATACTTCCCGCATGCAGCAAGTCGATGCATGTCTTGTCCGAAGTCACTTGGGTTGCCAGGAATTTGCTGAAGGGACTTGTAGAAAAATCCTCGTTTTGGAGAAGGGAGTTGGGGATGTCATCAGGTTCTTGCGACCGCGTTGGTGCAACTCCCATGAGGGCGAGGCTCCGAACATGATTCCCGAGTTGCGGCCTTCGCAGAATGCTCCGCACGAAAAGGATGATGGATGTGGGCTGGCGGTCTGACAGCCAGTTCCAGCGAACATGGGCATAGAGGTATGGTTCAACGTATCCATTCAGACTCTTATTGACCAAACTAAGACGGCAATGGGCGGCAAGGGACAGCGTTTTGAGGACCAAGTCCAATACATCGACGGGGCAATTGAGAAGAGGCGAGTTGCCCTGGTACTCGAGCTGCTGCGACTGTATAAGTAGTCGCTTTCTCAAGTCTCAGAAATCAGCGCCTACAGAAGCCATGTCTAACAACACGTAATGCTATTTCCAAACTCAACTCCAGGATGTCTCAGTCAATCAGGACCAAGCCGAAAGGGGGTTGTGCGCAGGACCGCTGGGCTTGGACTGAAGGCGGTGTGCCGCTGAGAAGTTCACTGAAGTGTCGGAGTGTTCAAGGAGCTCGACTAAGCAGCAACTGGAGTATCAATCAGAACACAAACCCTTGCAACAAGACTCGTGGCATTGTAAGGTGAAGCAATAGCTTTGGTAGATATCTTGTACAACCGAGATGCAAGAGGAGCTGTAATCGAGGAATTGGGATGATGTCGATGCACCGATGTACGCAGACCACCTACGTAGTTACGTTGCGGGAATCAAGGATATCAACCGATTAATGATGCCCCAGTCTGCAATACAGCGGGCTTCGGGGCCTGCGCAGATTGGAAAAACAAGGCTGTAGAAACACACATCTCAAGCCTAATTTAGTGTACCTAAGAAGTAGACATTGAGACTGACTCACAGTCACCGAAATACACCTGCCCCATGGCCTCACCATGGCTGGCATCATGGCGAACCTCTCCTGCAGCCCGTGCACAACTCCGTCTAACAAGACAGAGCAGAAGAAGCCTCGCGTCCGCTCCCTGGCACACGCAAAGCACCCACGCCTCCAGCCGCGTCCAAATCTACACCTCACGCAGCCACGACCCTTACCTAAACCTATCTGCAGAGCATTTCCTGCTGCAGCATTCCCATCCGGACTCTAGCATTCTCTTTCTCTACACCAACGATCCATGCGTGGTCATTGGCCGTAATCAAAACCCTTGGCTGGAGGTGAATCTCAGTCTCCTCAACCACTTCTCTGCCATCACCAACGCCAGCGACGCCGGCACCAGCAGCGGTAGCAATGTTGCCCTCGTCCGGCGGCGCTCAGGTGGCGGCGCCGTATTCCACGACCGCGGCAACGTCAACTTCAGCGTCATCTGCCCGCCCGCGGCATTTGACCGCAACAAGCACGCCGACATGGTCGTGCGCGCGTTGCGTCGTCGGCTGGGCATTGCGACGGCACGAGTGAATGAGCGACATGACATTGTCGTGGATGACGTCGGTGTTGGTGGTGTGACGACGACCTACAAGATCTCTGGGTCGGCGTATAAGCTCACGCGACTGCGGTCGCTGCACCATGGCACGTGTCTGCTGTCGTCACCGAACCTGCGCGATATCGGCAAGTTGCTGCGGTCGCCTGCGGAGCCGTACATCAAGGCGCGAGGGGTGGATAGCGTCCGGAGTAGGATTCGGAACGTCGGTCTGACTAGTGACGAGTTTACCGAGGCTGTGATTGAGGAATTCAAAGAGATGTATGGCGAGCCTGATTTAGAGGCCACGATGGGCGAAGAAAGGGATGCCCCCGACTTTGCGCATGAGAAAATCCAAAAGGGATATCTGGAGCTAACGGTAAGGACATAACACCTTCGATAGTCCTAGTGTTCCAGTCCGGGGAGTTCTTGTCTGACGTATATATTCTAGTCACGGGAGTGGATATATAACCAGACGCCGCAGTTCACCTTCTCCACGCACCCATCTGAAGAAGACCCCAGAGACCGGCCGGCTCTTCCGCAGGGCGTGCCAGATGATGTGAGTCCCTCTGCACGCAAACCTGCGGTCAGGCGGTTACTGACAAGTTCTAGTTCCGTGCTACGATCACTGCGAGACATGGCGAAATCCATGAGGCAAAGGTCTCTGGCTTTGACGACAGTCTACTGCAGGGCCAGCATATACATCGCATCACTGATTGGAGACAAGTTCTCGGGCAAGAAAATGGTGCAGCGACCCAAGCAATCGGCAGCTGGTTTAATTACCTCTTCGGTAATGGAAAGGGGATCCAGCCATCAACAACCTCATAAACGAGAGTGTTGGATCGCGCACGAAGCAACGAATATTGCGTGTCCTCTCAGGTTTGATTTCTTCATTAGACTAGATAAGATGATACCCCTTTCCCGACAGCAGGACTTAACTCCCACACATGCGGTGCTTACTCCAGATTCTGCGGCACGCCCATGACGCCTCTGCCATACCACCCCGCAACTGTCGCAAAGCGATCCTCACTTCGCTCCAGCTCGTCCTTGAATAGCTCGTGCTTGTCGGCACTTTCCTCCTGGTTCCTCTTGATTGCCCTAATCGTCTGATTATTCTGCGAACATAGTGGACACTCCCCTTCAACGCCGTCGCCACCTCGCAGACACCGCTGGTGAAAGCTGTGTTTGCACAGGAAATGCACCGCTGGAAGATCCAGCATCTGCGTACAAACGGGGCATCGTGTGGCCTGGAATACGGCGGGCTTGGAGCCTAGGTCTGCAATCTCCCCGCGGCGCTGCTCGGTCTCTGAACGGAAGCCAGCAACTCGTCGGCGGTTGGAGGCGATTTCTTTGCGCTCGTCTTCGACCGTCTTGTGTAGGTAGGGTTTGATCATACCCATCGTTGCAACAGCGTTTTTCGAAAGCATCTGCACAACTTGCAACGGCGCCAAGAGGCCATCATCGTCGATCTTGGTCAGGATGCTGCCAAGCTCATCAAGGCCCGCCTCATCCAACACACGTGGGTCCGAGGTGAGATATGAAAGCGCGGCAGGATAGAGAGACGGCTCCTGGGCGCCATACTTGCGCAGTGCCTTCATTGCGCCCCGAGTGTCTTTAGCAGAGGTGTAGGAGCGAAAGATGTCAGAGAGCAGACCAGCTTGCTCTTTGACCAACGTCGTTCCATCATGGTAGTCGGAAAGATGAGAGAGAAGCAGCACATTCGAGTTTTCGATTGGCGCTCCTCGAGCTTCAATGAGCTTCTTGGCCTTTTGCTCCCACTCTTCTCGTCCAGCCTCGCTTTTCGTGTCCGTGGACTTGTGCAGGTACATTTCGAATAACGTCGTGTAAAGATCAGTTTTGTCAGCCTCCGCTATGCTGTCCTCCTTCAAGCATGCTTCTAAAAAGACAATGAATTCCTCTGGATGGTCGATAAATGATGAGAATGCTGTTCGTGGTGGCGGTGGGGTGTACTTTGGGGCTGGCACATCGTCGGCCTCGAGGTTGACCGCTCCATCGCTGACAGTAGCAGGCAAGTTACCATGCGTTGGAGGCGAGGCAACTGCCGAAGAGTTCATATATGGTAAAGGAAGGAGATTAGAAAGGTTCTGCACTGCATTCGCCGCGCCGGCCGCGAAGCCTCCGCCAACTGATGATGGTGTAGCTGAATCGTTGGTCGGCATACGTTGTATCCTTGGCCGATAATTGTCCGTGTAGTAGTCAATGAACAACTGAGTTGCTTCCTTTGGACAATGCTCAATGAGCACACGAGCATACTTCATCAAGCATGGATAGGCCGTCTGCGGGTCGAGGTGCCATATAAAGTTCAGCGCGTCGTCATAGCTCTTCAGGTCCTCGATGAGGATGTCCACCACCAGGTCATTTTCGCCATGCTTCTTGGCCAAATAGGCCGCCTGTTCGAAATAGCCGCCTTGTCTGCACATGGAAATAGCCGTATCCAGGTCAAATTTGAGGTCCCCAGGTTGTTTGATGAAGTTTTCAAGTTTCTCAATGTCCTTCAATTTAGCGTAGCAATTCAACAGCAATGTGGTGTGATCTGCCGTGGCCTTGCCGTGTTCATGCAACTGTTCCAGGTACTCGATCAAGTTCTGTATCCTTTGCGTGTCCAGGAATTTGCGGATTACTTGTGACGGCTCCGTATTGTCGATGGCCTTTATGTACTGAGCCATGGCCTGCTCATACTCTCCTTTCTGATATAAGTGATCGCCGTACTTGCGGAATATTACATTCTGATGTTGAATATCCAAACCCGCCTTTTGGGCAAGTGAAATTGCAAAGGGGTAGAGGTTTCGCTGGTATAGCATCTCTAGCCTCTGTTGAAGGGTCCTCTCGTGGTATCGATGTATTTTGCCATCTTGAGTCAAAGTGTACAAGTCGCCCCACAGCTCAAAAACCGCCAGAACCTTGGAAATCAGTGTCTCCGTATGCGCGACAACCTTGAGATCCGGCTCCAGTAATGAGAAAGTGGAAGCATTGAAGATCGCTTCAGCTGCGCTCCCTCCAAAACGTCGTCGTAGCATGTCGGGTTCCCGGGCGTTTGCAGACGCTGGAGGTGAAACGATGGCAATGTAATTGTGATATACAGACGCGAGCTCCTTCGGCGACTCGTACGCGCGCGGCTGCCCTCTTCCCTCATGTGTGTAGTAGTAAATCGCATCGTCCCTCGCCACGACAACATCACCGGTGTTCTTGTCGACTGTCATGCAGCCGACACCGCAGCCTTGGTCTTCCACTGTTTTCGGTGGCTGTCCTTGTCCCTTTCCGGAAATTGTTAACTTCAGTATTCTGGACACAGTTGAGACGAACAACGTGGTCAGATGCTTGTCAACCCGCAGCTCAACACCAGTGACTGGCTCTTCGGACTCGTAGACGATCCTTTGTTTCGCACCGCGGTCATTGATCAGGTCGCCGCGTATGACCGTCACCGCTCCGTTCGCGAAGCCGACAGCGATCTGCGACAGGTCGTCTGTGGCCGCAAAGGCTGATATGGGAAACTGCTTCCTGCCATTGGAGATGGTGACGGTACTGAGGCATGTGGGCAAGCCCGTCTTCTTGACCGGTTTATCCAAAGCCCAGACCTTCAGCACGGGCTCGCCGCTCAAGTCTTCAGCGACCGTGACCAGGAGGCTCGTCCCCTCGACCTGACGCATGTGTGATATCCGAACATCGTCGTGTGCTTGGAAGCTACGAACAATCTTCCAGCTCGGGCCCACGATGCGCACGTAGCCGTCAGTGCTTCCAATAAAGAGGCTATCGGAGCCGGAGCAAACGCTGGCTATGGCATTGCTCTCGAAAAACGCGCGTGTGTCTTCGTCGGCGGAGAGTTTGACCTGACTAACATCGAAGAAGTCGAAGGACTTCCACTGTTTTGCTCTGAGAATCAGTACCACATCATAGGTCGCAAGGCTTTGGCAGTCGGCAAACATACCGCGAGAGACATTGTCACAGGTCCTTACTTCCAGTAATTGTTATGCCTCGAGTTCACATATTCAAGGGCGCAGCTTGTTTGGCGGTTGCGCATTGGAGTTCCCGGAATGAGGATGACGACGAGGCTGGAGCCGCCTTGCAGCTTGCGGCACCCTAGCTGATAAGAGCTGTTGGTGTGGGGGTGGCCCGTGCGTGCACTGTGCCCATGATGTGAGTGACCGTTCTTACGATACCTAGGTACCTTCCCAAATTTACACCGGCATCACACCACCAAGGAGAGATATCATGTGTCGTGGAACACTTGCGTCATGTACGAGATCAGTCATCCCATGTAGACAGATCCACCGTTGAAAGCTATTCAACGTCGTCGAAAGCCGTATTCGGTAGTGTCAGATCATACTATTCTATCCGCTGTGGGGGCTACTGTGCCAACGTGGACCTCAAACGTCTCGCTGCTCGCATTTCACATGACCTTGTGAATTTCATAGTCTATTGGACTTTAGCCTCATTGCTCATAGCATCGCCTTGATCACAAACAGCACTCCCAGGGTTCTACACGGTATCTCCAACGAGAACAGCAGCCAGCCAAACCCCTCGCATGGAGGTCATCGTCTTCACATGTGACTGCGAAAAGCAGTATTGAAGAAAGAATTTCACGTCTCAATTAGCTGATCCGGACTCTATATTTGCCTCAGAAAATCGACGTTTGGCTTCTATGATTGACACAGTCGTGGAGACCCCAGACTCAGGGCTCAGGATCGTTGTACTCCGCGATCACGGACCACCTGCTGACATCCAATGACCAATCCAAGACCCGCTTGAACATACGACAGGTTTGGCAACTCTCGTTGCTCTGGTACATAGCTAGTGACATGCTTCCTTTGAGCAGCATTTTTTTGATAGTCTCCAGACGAGTCTGGCAGATGTGCATGGCTGCTGGTCGCTCCTCTTCCATAATCAGCCGTGCCGCTATATGTTTGTTGCCTGAAAGGTAAGTGCCCAATATTGATGGAGAGGCTGGTTGGATTTTCGGGAGGCGAGAATATTGACTTGGCGATCGAGACGTATGTTGAGTCTCGACGACTGATCTAAGTTCTTGAAGTGCGGGTGATCTGAGTGCTGGCGGCGTGGATGTTGCTACGCAGTCTTTTTAGCAGTGCATGTGGGTAGGCAGGTATCTTCCTCCATCTGTTTGCCTACGCAGGGTCGTCACTGTAGCCTCAAATGTTGCTAGTTGTGGACAAAATCTATTGTTGAACAAGGGTATTCAGAGCCTCGAAACAGTACCTGGGTAGCGCCCTTTCAGTCGAAGCTCGGAAGCTGTCAGGTGGCCATTGACAAAGACAAAGAAACATGAGGAATCGAGGTTTCTTTCCGTTTAAATGTATCGAAAACTGTACTAGCTTTGAAAAATCTTTCTAAGAGTCAATCACGCTCGTTGCGCAGGTGGCCGGAATTCTGGTATATTGTACGTAGTCCATAGCTACTCAGATATAGAAGCTCCCAAGCCAGCGCAGACATCAAGTAAACAGGCACATGAACTTCGGGTATCTCTAAATTTCTTTAATCAAGAACCAAAACCCACCGATTCCTAGTCTCCATCGCAATGCTGCGTCTGATTTATGATCTGCTTTTTCTCCACTTCGTGAATGCCTGCCCAAAGCCCTCTCTATCATCGTCAGTCAGACCGCTCTTGGCCAGGCTTCCTAGCTGAACCATATTACCACCCAGATCAACAAGGGGCACCATCGACGGCCTTCCATGGGCACATTGAAAGGGAAAGGTACATCGTGTCAATCTACCTAAGAGGTTCACACACTCGTCCAGGGTGAGAGTGTCGTTGAACATGATTGCGCCTGTACAAACGTCAGAACGTAGAATGTTAATGAGCACCAAAGTGTTAGAGATGTCGAACTTACTCCTACAGGACCGGGAATTGATCAGATCCACGATCCCTGGCGGGCATGCATGAAATAGGGAAACCCAGCTCGGGACAGCGCCCTCAATGTCTTCCGGCGAGACTGGGGTTGGTATCAGTGGTTGAGCGACTTTGTGTTCATCTTTCAGCCTCCAGGCTTCCTTCCTGATGAGTTCAGCCAACAGTCGAGGGTCCGTCCTGCAACGTTCAAGAATCGCCGGAGGCAGACTGCGAACTGATATTTCGCACTTGGTACTACGCGACGTCTTTCTTTTGTCGGCGGATGCCGCAGCCTCGACGTTGTAGCAGACACCCCAGTAGGCAAAATATGGCTGGAACTCGTGGAGGAGATTTATTTCTTGGCCTGAGAGCTCGAACTGAACCGGCTTTGACAGGACTTCAGTGGCGGCTTTCCACACGCAATCGCCATTTTCATCAATAGAGGGTTTGAAGTAGCCTGTCATCAGCTCTTCCACTCGACATCGCTCGTCGGCAGCATGTTGGTCGATCAACAACAGTACAGATGACGGATCTAATGGCTCGGGGCTGTCTTCTTTGTCTCCGCTGATGCGATCGAAGGGTAGTCTAGCAAATATGAACTTTTTATCCACTTGTGCGATCACCTGCGCTTTCTTCAGAGTGTCTTTCGACAAGCGTCCCTGTAGGCACAACGCTGAGGTCTCATGACGCGTGCCCATAGTGAACGTCGCCGATCCATCGTTACAGTGGTGACCTGCTGGACGAGGTTCGAGGCCGAGAGTTTCCACCACGTCGGGCAATTTCGGAATAGGAGGCTCGGTGAGCTCGAAAACCGGGTTCTTCCACTTGCCGATGAGATCTGTGACCCACGACGTTGTTCTGCTTTCAACATGCCGTTCTTCACCTTGACTGCCCTCTTTCAACTTTTGTTCTGCAAGCCTCCGGTTCAGCGTCAGAGGCTTAGGGGCCACGACAAAGTCTGTTCGAGAATTGATGGTGGTCTCCATTCTGGCTGACGGATTAATCCGCCCCATAAGACCATCTTGAGATGGGGTTCCGGAAGAAGTAGTCGGTCGATCTGGTGGTAGAAGCGCAGGGCCAGGGTCTCGAGTGTTGCTCCGACTGAGCACTTCTCGAGGATCGATGTCATCAAAAGGCTTGCGCGTAAGCTTGCCATTGGCGTCAAACAGTGAAGGCCTGAAGGGCTCTGCTGGAGTGGATGCTCTCGAAGTGTCCGTCAAGCCGCCTGGTGTACTGTGCCGACTTCTCTGAGCAGGCGTTGTGGGACCAGACTGAGTCCGTGAGCGAGACGGGGCGATACGCAGTGATTTGCCGGATTTGATTTTGGACAATGGGGCGAATGGTGAACTTGGTCTGTCGACTGGCACATCTAGCCCAGGCATGTCTGGCGCGGAAGTGCTGACCAATGGCAGACCAGAACCCGTATTGAAAGGTTTGTCTCTGGATGATGCTGAAGAAGCAAGACCATCCGACCTGTACGAGTTGGCATGCTGCTGCTGCTGCTCGCTGCGCGATTTGGATTTCGTAGACAGTAATACCTGTCTAGGCCGACAGTGATTTCGCTTTAGAAACTCGAAGAACATTGCTTTCAAAAGGTCTATGATGACGGTCAAATTGGGCTGCCGATCATCGAGAATGTCATCCACATCAAGGGAAGAGGCAGTAGGTGTCATTTTCAGGAAAAACATCGGCCATCTATCCACCCCTTTTTTAGCCTTGCGTTCCTTTTGCGTGAAGTCATCGGTAACGGTCTTTCTATGCATCTCATCCTCATCACTCTCATCATCAAGAAGCCCGAAGCTGGAGTCGGCGAACACCTTGTTGACCTCCTCATACAGAACATTGCATCGAAACTCATTTGACAGTGGCTTGATGTCGAGGCTGATAAACTGCGCCCGCTTCGTTGCAACGGGCTCACGGCAGACAAACCCACTAAGAGACAGTGTGGGAGAAGAAGCACCGACCGGGATCCAATCACTAGCAGTCGGACTGTCGCACAAAGAAGCTTGGTAAAGCAGCCGACAGCTATCGTTGACCCATTTACAACGCTCGGCGCCGATTTTTAAGCTCAGGGATTGTCGACTGGCTGTATCGCGTATGGAAAGGGAGACGGCAGCCGGCCAAGGAATCAACAAGGCCACCACGTCCAGTGCGAGTCGATCCCAGTCCCTAGTGAAGGACGACTTCTCTGCTTGAAGGGCACGATGCTTGACACGGACCGGCATAGAGCCGAACAAGTCCCTCACGGTGACTCTTGTGCCATGGGTGAAAGTGAGGAGTTTTTGCTCGGGCAGACATGGTGTGTTTCTCGCCAGGACTCTGGAATTGTGAATGCTCATGGAGTTGTGAGAATGATAGTCCTGGTGGTGAGACGTGATGGACAGGAGCGACAAAGAGGCAACAGAGGCCAAGAAAACGCCATGTTTGCCGTGTATGGTTGGGTGAGCAGGGAATTTGGACGTGCCTATCTGTAATATCAGTCATGTCCTCACTGTTTAACGTATTTTACTACGGACATACATACAGTGTAGTTGTCCCAAGGCCCCGTCTTCTTTGAATTCCGAGGGTGGGATCCCGATGCCATTGTCCTCTATAGAGCAATTCCCCCGGGAATAGTCAACGGATATGTTGATCTTGGTTGCCTCAGCGTCCAGCGAATTCGCAATCAGGCCGGTAACCACGCTGTTGAGAGATGAGATGGTCACGGACGACTTAATCTGGGCCACGACATCCCCTGGAAGTGGCTTGATGGACATGGCAGTGGGACATTGCTGGAGTTTTGTTGATTGTTCCTCATCTGATGCAGGTGGATAAGGTTACTGCGGGTTAGATTCGGCGGACGATCTTCCATCCCAAAAGCTGCCCAGAGCTGCCCGGAGCTGCAGGGGTTGCCCTGTATGACGTCAGCCACCATGATTCATCCCAGCAGTGCGCTGAGACCTCCTGTCAAGCCTGTCTAGCGTGGGCCTTAAAGGGCCAAAAGGGCCTTTTCAGCCGCTCTTCCCGCTGCAGGCACCGGCTGTCTCCCTGTCCGCGCCTTCCCCGGATCGCCCTAATCCCATTGATTGATAACACCTAGAATTTATGGACTAGCTTTTTGATGTTGGGCTGCGTCGCATTCCATCTCCATCCCTCCTTCATCAATCCCAAACACCACCAACAACCGCGCTCGAGGTGTCCTGCGCCAACAATCCTCGTTCTCCTCCTCGTCCTCCTTCTCCCAGCCTCTCCTCTCGTGTCTCTCCTCCTCGGCCATCGCTTTCCCAGGCACCCACAATGGCCATGGCACCCACCAACCGCGGGAAGCCGTTTACGAATTGGGTCAAGAGACTGAATCAGAAGATGAAGCGCACCAAGGGCCTGAACAATCCCTACCCACAGTCCGGCCATGTCAGCAGCAAGCATCCACAGCAACAGCGGCAGCGGCAGCACGAGTCACAACCACAGTCCATTGACTACCCACAGTCCTCCATTGTCGACGATGGCGTCCGCAGCAACTTTCCCGAGCCTTCCTTGGTTATCCACTCCGCCGAGGAGCTCAACAGACACTCCTTGATCTCGACATCCAGCGATAGGGCTTCGGTCGATGCCGAGACCGAAGGCCGTACTCCAACCACCGCCCCGTCCTACGGTGGCACTTCTCTTGCCGGGACCATGATAACAGCAACCGATCCACGCAGACCTGACAGCACCTTCTCCTCACCTGCACCCTCCGCCCGCTCTGTCGCAACCACCCTTTCTACCATCCAGTCGCAGATGGCGAACGGCGTGCTCGCCGGCGCAGCAGTCAATGGCACCAATCCGCAAAACAACGCCCACACTACACCGCAGACTTCTTCCTCCCGCGCCAATCAGCATCATGAGCCTGTGCAGTACAGCCAGCCCCAAGCCCTAGTTGCTGCTGTTGACCGCAACACCCGCACCAACTATCGCCCGGCTACCTATAGCGCCATCATCGCAAACAACCTTCTTAGCGACAACATTTCTATTCTGACGCTCGCTTCCTCCACACAGCGTCGTAGGCGGCGCTCGTGGGACACGGATTTTGACCATGCTTCCGTGCGCGCCCTGCCTCCCTCGCAGTTCGGCGGAAGCCGCGAGTCTTTACCTCTCTCGGTACTGAGCGCGAATTTGGATGGACAGCCTACGAGCCCAGGATTGACGACGGCAAGGTCTATCGCCGAGCGGTCGGTCAGTGGTCTGAACACGGGACATGGACGATCGGATAGTCTGAATGGATCTATTGGCGGAGGACCGGTACCCCTTGCAAGTGAATCATAGGGGTGGTTCGTGGGGACCAAGGGGTTATATGTTGTGGGTTTTGCTGCTTTGAGCGCTGCCACAAGCTATCATGGACCGCAGGGCATGATATGAGCGTGTTTGCGAAGTAGACGATGTTCGTACAGCGTGGATCAGAGGTCAGATCACGACAAGAATGGACATTGGACGGCGTTTTCTTGGGAGTTCGCTGTGGTTTGAGAGGTTTTGGGGACTACCAATTGATGATGATTTATGGTTTGGAACGGAATCGATACCCAGTACTGATAGAAGAGGAATACATGTCTTCATTGCTTTTGATATTGTTTGCCAAGGCTGTGTGTAACATCGCCAATATGCATCAGCCAACTTCAGTTATGTTCGCTTGATTGGGACGGCCCGCACCGCAGAGAAAACGTGATCGATATTCAATCTTGACCTCGATGCGGGGTATATTGTATCTCCGAACAATGGGTCCATCCCAGGCGATTATCCATTTATTTCTACCTTGTGACCAACAACAATCTCGTTCTTGACATTTGTGCAAACAGCTCTGCTACGGACTGAGCTCTCTAGTTGTCTTCAAGTAATATCTAACCTCCCGTCGTCTCTGCGTAACTTTGAGAAGTCTAGCCGCTAACGCCGGCACAGTCTTTGCCGTACATATGGTATCATATTTCATAGGCCACTTCCTTCGCACTTAATTACTCACCCATTTATAACTCATCTTTCTTCCTCTTGGAAAAAGCAGTTTCGCCATGCTTAATGCACCTGCTTCTCCCACCGCAGGCCAAATCCGCCTAGCAACGTCGTCCCCATCCACCGGCCCTACGACAGCCCTTACCATCCAACAAATTCACACCCTCGCGTTCCGCGCGGCCAAATCCCACGTAGACATCCTTCTCCTTCCCGAAGCTTACATCGGGGGCTACCCGCGTGGATCTTCTTTCGGGTGTGTAATTGGCGGGCGGTCCGCTGAGGGTCGGGATGAATTTGTCAAATACTTTGAGAGCGCGGTGGATCTGGGCGATTCAGTGGGAGACGGAGCCGGTGGTGGGGACAGCTGGGTGAGGCGAGAGATGGAGGGAGATGGAGTCGAAGGCTTGGAGGAGGGGCACAAGGGGAAAATGAGAGGCGACGGTACGCGTGAGGAGCTTGAGCACATTGCGGCCGATACGGGCGTGTTCATTGTGGTGGGTTTGATCGAGAAGGCGGGCGGGAGTCTGTACTGCGCGGTTGTGTACGTCTGCCCTCAACGAGGCATGATTGGGAAGCGGAGGAAGGTCATGCCTGTAGGTTTCG